>JAKTPN010000225.1:207632-308377 GCA_030557665.1 Blastobotrys apis
TTTTCTTTTTTTTTTTTTTTTTTTTTTAACGCGGTGGTCACGTGCACTCGGGTTTTTCGATTTGAAAATTTCCAAACCGTCTCGTCGAGCGGGCGACACTCTTGACATTAATTTTTTTTTGTTTAATTTGAGAAAAGGGCTCCGAAAAAAGAAGATTTGAGGGAATTTAGAAGTAATCGAAAAGGATCAACGACCCCTCAACTCTTATTAAAGTAAAAGAACCAAAAAGCTAGAAAAGTTCAAGATTTTCTCGCCTCTTAGGACTGCTCTTTTACGCCAGGCTGCTTACCGCCGCGTGTGTTTTACCAGAGCTCCATCCTCACTTGTATCATATACCATGAGCGACCTACATATTGGCAACAAACGCCGTGCTTCAACATCCCCAGAACGGTACAACAACCCTCAAAAGAAACATCATCAGGACGACATTGGCAGTAATAATACCGAGGGAATTCAAAAGTTGAAACCAAATGGACATCAATTGAAACCGCGAAACTCAATGGAGTTGGATCAATCTTCGGAACAGAGCCAAAGCGACTCTGAAATGAAGGGCAGCGATGATGATGAAATTGAAATTCTTCACGAGCATATCGAGCGAGACCAACCAGTGATAGCTCCAATTCCTACTGGTGCGGAATCTGCAGAATGGCAGAAAACTATCGAACGGGTTGTGAAAAGTGTGGTTGCGATTCAATTTGCAAACGTAGTTTCATTCGACACAGATCCGGCTTTAGTAAGTGAAGCTACTGGGTTCATTGTAGATTCAGAGAGAGGTATTATCATGACAAATCGACATGTTGTTGGTGCTGGGCCTTTTACCGGGTATGCTGTTTTTGATAACCATGAAGAGTGTGACGTCAAACCGATCTATCGAGACCCAGTTCATGATTTTGGGTTCTTGCAGTTTGATCCAAGTAAGATCAAATATATGTACGTTGAACAATTGGATTTGAAACCAGATATGGCGCGAGTTGGGGCTGAAATTCGAGTGGTTGGTAACGATGCTGGTGAAAAGCTGAGTATTTTGGCAGGGTTTATTTCGCGATTGGATCGTAATGCTCCAGATTATGGTGACTTGACTTATTCCGATTTTAACACTGAATATATTCAAGCTGCTGCTAGTGCGTCTGGTGGGTCAAGTGGATCTCCAGTGGTGAATATTGATGGTAATGTGGTTGCATTACAAGCTGGTGGATCAAATGAATCGTCAACAGATTTTTTCTTGCCATTATTCCGTGGTCTGAGAGCGTTGAAATGTATCCAGGAAACCAAACCGATTACTCGTGGTACTATTCAAGTTCAATGGTTATTGAAACCATTCGACGAATGTCGACGACTAGGGTTGACCGCGGAATCTGAAAAGGCTGCTCGAGAACACTTTTCCGATACTATTGGTCTTTTGGTTGCAGAAACTGTGTTGCCAGAGGGCCCATCAGACGGAGCCATTGAGGAAGGTGATATTTTGCTGTCTATTAATGGAGAATCTATTAGCAAGTTTACGCGGGTGGATGAAATTTTGGATAGCTCTGTCGGTGAAGAAATCGAAGTAGTTGTGCAACGAGGTGGTGAAAACTATTCCTCCAAGATTTCGATTGGTGACTTGCACGCCATCACGCCAGATCGTTATGTTGAAGTAGCTGGAGCATTGTTCCAGAATTTATCATATCAACTGGCACGATTATATGCCATTCCGGTTAAAGGTGTTCACATTTGCGAAGCTTCTGGCTCTTTCCGACTTGACGGAACTGAATCAAAGGGGTGGATTCTGGATGAGCTGGATGATAAACCTACACCAGATTTGGATACCTTTATCAGCGTCATGCGAGAGATTCCAGATGGCAAGCGTGTCGCTTTGAAATATCGACATATTCGAGATTTGCATTCTATCAACAACTCTATTTCATATATTGACCGGCACTGGACACCTACGTTCCGATTAGCTGTACGGAACGACCAAACTGGACTCTGGGATTTTACCGACTTGGGTAAGCCATTGCCAATGACGCCACTTGAGCCGCAGACGGCCAAGTTCATTGATTTGGAAATGGATGGGTCTGACTGTGCCAAGTTGGTGCGATCTTTCGTCAAGGTGGCCACCATGATTCCAATGCAGATTGAAGGTTTCCCAAGAAGTTTAAAGGCTGGGTATGGGTTGGTTATTGATGCTGAGAAGGGGTATGTTGTTGTGTCGAGGAATATTGTACCATATGACTTGTCCAATATTAGTATAACTATTGCAGAATCTGTGATTGTTCCTGGTAAAGTAGTATTTTTGCACCCACTGCAGAATTATGCTATTGTCCGTTATGACCCATCGTTGGTTAATGCACCTATTGAAACTGCTGTGTTGAGCGACAAGCCATTGCGTCAAGGTGCTTCACTGATGTTTATGGGCCATAACCACAATTTGCGAATCGTGGCGACGAAAACTCGGGTGACGGATGTTACCACTGTAACTGTCCCACCGAATAATGAAGCTCCGCGTTATCGAGCGATTAACTTGGATGCCATCACTGTTGATACAACTATCAGCAGCGGGTGCGGCTCAGGGGTCCTAGCAGATGACGACGGGACAGTTCGAGCGCTGTGGTTGTCCTGTCTAGGTGAACGATCTGCAGACGGAAGAGATCATGAATATAGACTGGGTTTGGATATTTCCAGTATACGGCCGGTGATTGACCAATTGAGAGCCGGTGTTACTCCAACTCCAAGGTTTTTGGATTTGGAAGTTAATGCAGTCCAGTTGGTACAAGCACGGATTCGAGGGGTTTCAGAAGGTATGTTTTGGATAAGGATAAAAGAGAAGAATTACTAACCAAATTTTTTTAGAATGGATCCACAAGGTTGAAGAAAATAATACCGATCGACATCAATTGTTCAATGTTATGCGAGTAGCCACAGGTCCAAGCTCGGTGGTCAAGGAAGGTGATATTATCTTGGCCATCAATGGCAAGTTGCTCTCTCGGGTCTCGGAATTGGATAATGTTATGGGTGAAAATGAACTGCAAGTGACTGTCGTGCGTAACAAGCAAGAAATGACTCTAACTGTGCCAACTGTGTCATCGGAAGACTTGAATACGGATCGAGTGGTGGTGTGGTGTGGTGCTGTTCTTCATCGACCACATCACGCTGTACGTCAACAAATCAAGAAGGTTCATTCCGGTGTTTACGTTGTCGGTAGAGTCCAAGGCTCTCCTGCATTCCAATACTCAATTGCGCCAACCAACTTTATCACTCATGTGAACGGTACACCAACTCCAACGTTGGATGACTTTCTCAAGACTGTTACTGGTATCCCGGATAATACATATGTGAGATTGCGAGTAGTTACATTTGATAATGTTCCATTTGCTTGCAGTCTCAAAACAAGTTATCATTATTTCCCAACTGCTGAATTGGTTCGAGATAATGAAAATAAGGAATGGGAAACGTTTACTTATGAGAACGGGGTTCGAACAAAAGAATAGATTCATGATAAATATCATAGATGTACTTCATAAAAAAATTTCATTTCTGTTTATATAAAATGTTATGTATATGTACAATAAGGATTAAAAGACGAAACAAAGGACCACCTTTCGTTTTAATGATGAGGTAGCATTCGTCGTAGCTTTTTGATATGGTTACCGCGTCGGTTTCCTTTTGCAGTTACTGTACCATTCAAATGATTCAAGTTTCGAGATTTCGACCAACCGACGTTCCCATGTAATCGACCGCATTGTTTCTGAAAAAAAAAAAAAACTGTTAGTACTAGTTTAAAAACCCTCGAGGTGAACGGGATCATACTCTTTTGAACTTTCCGTTAGCCATCTTCCTCCACCGTTTGGCAGCGCCTTGATGCGTTTTATATGCTCGGGTCATCATACTTTGCATGATCCCTGATGTTGTGGATGTTGTGTTCATTAATGCAGGCATTGAACTCATTACTCGAGTTCTTACCGTCGTTAATAAACTCAGCATTTTTTTGGTTATAAATGTCGTGTGTTTTATGACTAGAAAAAAAAGTGATGTAGAAAATTTTTGTGTCGCGCGGCGGTCGGGGTTTTTTTTTTTTTTTTTTTTTTTTGAAAGCGTGATATAAAAAAAAGCTATTAGCGCTATTTTGGATTGTACAAGAACCTATTTACAGTATGAAAATGTCTTTTCTTATTTATCATCTTTACCGTCAGATAATTTTCCTCCATTTTCAAATGGTGCGTCTTTTCGAGCGTCGTCAATCATTGATTTGATCCCTTGCTTGTCCAGGTGTGCCTTCAAAAAGATTAGCATTAATCCAACACACATATACTTACATGAACACAAGTTTCATAGGCTAGCCAAGTATCCTGGCATTCATTTTCGACCTTTAGTATTGTTAGTGTCCTTCTCCAACCTTAGGGAATAAACCGTACGGATTTGCCTTTGAGGAACTCTTGATCTAGTTAGCGCGCTTTGAGTCTCGGATCAAAAGGGAACTCACATACTCTCGCTGTACCACTCGTTAAAACAGTCGTCATATTCTCGTTTAAGTTCCGTGCACTCCGGAGCAAAACTGGCCGACATTATATTTCCCATGAATCACGAAAACAACTATCTCTCTCTCTCGCTGGAAGGTGTGGCGACAGATTGGAGATTTCCTGATAATTTGGTGATGATGTTGGGAGGTGGAGTTGCCTAGAAACGGTGAGAGGCTTTTTTGGTAGCAGGGGTGTTTCGAATTATAATATGTACACAATTCATAGTTGGTTTTTTTAAAATAAAAATTAACTCAAATCTATAATTATAGAGATCGTGGTATGAGCGCAAAATGTGCATCTTTTAATATATTCATAGTGGTTGTAGCGTTAATCGATGGTCGATTGCCCATCGCATATCATATAAAGGACACACAAAGTCTGAGCAAGCAGACAGCTTGAAATCATTCTTCTAGCGCTTCCACCCCATAAAAGTACCTTGCTGTGTATTAACTCTGGACAGTTTTGAATATCTTGTGGTTCGTATGCGTGCGGCTCATCAACTTATACGGATTGCCGGCCGTAACTAAAGGCGTTGTCATTTGACATCATTGAGCTGGAAATCATATGCATAATCTGCTGGTATTTTGGCTTCACTCTTCTCGTCATTGCATCATCTACCAGCACCATGAGCATTCCTGGTGTGGAAGCTTGAGTAACGTCCAGCACTTTTGTATTCGTTGTCAAGTCTAAGGATAAAGCATTCGCTGGTTGTCGCCTACTACTCCGACTGTTGAACTGATGGATAATATCTTCAGCGTTTTTCCAATCAAGATGCGCCAATTCCAGCTCATGCCACATGAAATACTTACCATCGACGATCAAAAACATCGTCGTGCCGTGCTCCATGCAAGTTTTCAAGCACTGGTACCGATACTCGTGATAGTTACGAAGCCAGGCTTCATATGGAGGCTTTTTGTGTGTTAAGTCGCAGCTACTTATACTTTCCATCAGTCCAAGTACTTGGTCCAATTCGTTTCTTGTGTGCTTGTATCCGTAAAATGTTCCAGAATTCGGTGGGACAATAACTACTGGTACTACTGTTTCATTTGTAATGACTGTTCGTATCGATAACTTGGTAGACTTGATAAAACCCGAGTTTATTCCACTGGTCCTGTAGCTAGGTGGCCCCATAGCTGAATCCTGCTGCGGAGGATACAAATAGGCATTGACTTCTGGATTTTGATTCACATGTCCAATGACCGATAAAAGAGTATACCTCGTTCTTTGCTCTATCTCGTAATTCATGATTGCATACCAACAGTAACGGCTAAAACCCACAAGATGTTTGAAAATTAAAACTTGGACGAGGCGAGGCATTTATATCAGTTTTTGAGGCTTTCCCTGCAATAGTATTATTAAATGTTTCGGCGCATAAAGGAAGAGGTCAATGCCTCAAAATGGGTACCTCAAAAACTACTGGAACTTGCATGATACCTAGCCGCATTTGAAAAACTAGCGCCAATGATGACGCACAACGGAAACGTTTTGAGGCAAGGCGAGCAACGAAATGGGTGGGTTGTTTGTTGAGTATTGGTGATTGACCCTTTTTAATATTATGCATGCGTCATGCATGTCGTATCCCCGACGGCGGCGGATGCAGCGGTGACCGCGACACTAGAGTCTGACTCCTGACGATATGTGGCACTGGAAAACACCATTTTTTACCGGATATGATTAGGATTGTTATATTATCATTTGCTGGGCAGTCAGTATTGAAAAGAGACGATGGTGAGTATGCCTTCATTCTAAAGTCCCATACATTATTTCTGAAGTCGGTTCATCAAATATCCCGTGGACCAAACACAAACACTAGTTACTGTTCTTTGTCGGCTACTAGTGGGCCCAAACCAAAAGCCTAAGACACGGCCTATGAACGAGTTAGAACGAGTTAGCTGCAGAATCTGTCACAAAAGAGCAGCTCGAAAATACAGTCAATGTTTGTTGGCTAAGTACTTTCAGAGACTACGCATCGGCAACGCGCGCGGCACTTTGGCTTTGTAAACTTTTAGTCTCATTCTTTACCGAATTAACCTTTATTAGTTTTCTGGGTTTTAGTCAGATCTGCCAATAGGCGATCTCTCTTGGCCCTATTTACACAGGATTGTAATTCGAATTAACTAGTCATAACGGACGAATAGTGGACTGACTTTGAATAAAACCAAACAGTCAGTGACTTATGATGAAAAGGCGCTCGCATGGATTGTAGATGAAGCATTCGGAGCCGCACAAGAATCAAGATAGATCGGCATCGGTTTGATGCCTAGCAATAATGATCTGTTACGTTTCCGAATTTGTCCTGGTATGCATTTAAGGTTTTGGCATGATTCAGCCCACCAATCGTGTGATTAAGCTAGTAACACACCACATACGACACACCATAGCCAAGCGATCAAACACTTGCTCAAAACAAATGGAACGCGTTACATATCCAATGGGATAGATACCTTAAAGTTACAAAATCCCGCTCTAACCTAGGTCTGAGACTTTTACACTCACTCTGGTCGTGTGGAATATGAATGGTGCACTCGACGAGCTTATATGCAGGTTTTGATTGAGGGATTTATTCAATAAGCAACTACTTATCCCTGGAATAGTATAAAAGGGCGTATAGATCGTCAATGGAATAAGCATTGGAAAACTAATACAACCAGATTCCATCCATTCAATATCTATATTTTTTGTTAAATAAAAGTCACAGATTTGTTCTACAATTTTGATCTACTACCTGTCACAACAAAAAAATGCACGCAACCAATATGAGTTCCCCTGAAGTGAAGGAACTCTTCAGGCTGTATAAAGAAGCTGATGCAAAGAACATTGAAAAGGTGGAAAATTTATTAGCGCGCTTGGTATCGCATTGTTCCGGACAGTACTCTTCAATCAAACATAGGTCGGCCACTGGTTTATTATACTGGGAAATGAGGCATCCAGCAACGCTGGACACGGCAGTGGAAGATGCCATTCCATTGAGCAAGTTCAACAGGATGATGGACCTTAGTAGTTCCGGTTATTTAATGTGGAAAGTTGAATTAGTGCGATCTCTACTCTGTGGAGAGTTATTAGATCTCTACGATCCGACCATCGCAATTGCAAAGATGGAAGAAGAAGGGGACTTTGAACGAGCACAAACTTGGAGGTATATGGCCAAACGTCTCGTTTGGCGCATTAAGATTAACTGTCTGCTAGACGAAAAAAGACCTTTGTATTATGTGATAGGTCTCGATCATGTTGGTCAGTTGATCAAGTTGTTGGATGAGGAATATGTAAATGAATTGAAGAGTGCGAGGTGGCACCAGTTGACGCACGGAACCCCCACACGTGAAAGTTTTGTTGACTATATTTCTACTCGAGAACGTATCAAATTTCCAACGATTGATTGAAGGCTTTCCAGATCCGGCCAGCCGCGCAAGCCTCACATCGTCTGATTATGTATGAAAATAGCGAAATGCCCATAGTTGAACCGATCAATGAAATATGTAGGTCTATGTAAAAACGGGAATTCTAGCTCCAAATTTGGCGGGTGTTTCGTACAGACAAGGGGCCAATAAACCTAAAATTTAAGATTCGCCTCGCATTGATGTCTTTCAATTAACAAATACGAGGATGAAGTCTCATATCAGCCTAAGGTGTGAGCATCTATCGATAGTACTATCCCTCCGATCGGCACTGCTTGGTTTTGTCAATGATTCGCAGACTCATCTATCGGTCTAACTAATGCTATACTTCCTTTTGCCAGTCGCGTAGTTCAACTCTATCATACCCCTTTAGACTTCAAACCCTGTATAGTTATCACGCCTAGATTGGTTGCTGTTTTCACATTCAAATTCATGCCCTGTCGTCACATTTTTTGTGTGTTGCGATACCAGATTCACCTTCCATGCGTCAATTTTAATTCAATAAAAAAAGAGCAATTCTTCTATTCCTCCTTGCAAAGTGTTAGAGAAAAGACTAGAGCTGGATCGGATTCATGTAATACAGCTACAGGTTGTCTAGAGGTTGTTGATTGACCTAGTCGACTCAGCTCTCATCCATCAACGAAGTGACTCTTTTTTTTTTAAAAACTTGTATTAACAACCACGCAGCATTAATCTAAAACAACATATTTTTGTTTTCGCATTTGTCAGATCCCCGGAAATAATTGGTACTTCCAATGACGATGCTTCGGCAGATAGTCCCAAAGCCACCTGCGTATCGCCGTTGTTTTTCACCCCGCGCTTTTATTATTTTTGGAACTCATCCACTTGAAACTACCAACACATCAAATGGGTGGGGGCATTAGACATTAGAAAAATCCATCTTCACATATAATGATGCTCGCTAGAACAAGGATATTCTTACTATTTCTGGCTCTGCTATCGTTCACTGTTGTATTAGCTGATGATGATGATGAAGACAAAAAGAATCCCGGTGAATCGCCAGCTGTCGCTTGTCATCAAGTGCTGGACCAGCCGACAGAATACCAATGTGCTTTTGTCCAAGAGAATTGCTGGAAAGAAGCTGTGGGATATTTCAACTACCTAGAAGCATACTACTGCTCCTCAATACCGAAGCAGATTTTTATTTTAATTAGCTCGGGTCTTTGGTTGTTATGCTTGTTCATGACAATTGGCATTGCGGCGTCCGATTTTTTGTGTCCAAATCTAAATACAATGGCAAACATTCTCGGGTTATCAGAGTCATTGGTCGGCGTGACATTCTTGGCATTTGGTAATGGTTCTCCAGATGTCTTTAGTACATTTGCGGCAATGAAGATTGGTGCTGGGTCGTTGGCTCTAGGAGAGCTGATTGGTGCTGCTTCGTTTATTGCCGCGGTTGTTACCGGGTCAATGGCATTGATTCGACCGTTTAAAGTTTCTAGAAGGTCGTTTTTAAGAGATGTTTTATTCTTCACGGTTGCCGTGACATTTGCCATGTTTTTTGTATCGGATGGTACACTAGAACCATGGGAATGCGTGGTCATGCTGGGACTATATGTAATATACGTCTGCTTTGTGGTATGGTGGCATTGGTACAACGCAAGGATACGACTGAGATATATCGCCGAGACAAGGGCTAGAGACTGGTATACAGAACCGGGGAGTGAACAACTCATTGAATCCGACGATGAAGCGTCGGCGGACTCGAATTTGCTCTCAGACGGCCCGAATTTGGATGCACTACACGAACAGGAACAGGAGGAAATGGATGAGGATAGTTATAATGAGCTTACAAGGTTCATGAGGGTACATCGACGAGGCGGTTCTGTTAGTGGCCATAGTGGTGATGATGCAAAACATCAACGGAATTCATCAGCGATTCGACCGTCTTTGTTTAGTGCGTTGGAATTCCGATCATTAATTAAAAACCTACAAAATGCCAAAACTGGACAATCAGCGATGCAGCTTTCAGAGCGAGAAATCAACTCTGATGACACTGCAATGACTGGTACTCTAGATTCCACACCACCGCCAACGCCAACACCACAGACACCTAACCGACTGGAGATCCCGCAACTAATTGTCACTGAATATGGGTCTCAGGGGGTTTATGATGCATTGGGTATAACATCAAATGAAAGTACTCCAGCTATTAGCGGCCGGAACTCGTTTGATTCAGGCAGTCAACGAACTCGGATTGATGTCGAAACGCATATCCCTCGATGGCGAAACCCATTTGAATTTATCTACAGGGAACATTTTATGACATTGTTTCCGACAATGGAGCATATTACAAAGAAGCCATGGCATGGCAAGATCACTAGTATTATTACCGCACCTAGTGTGCTTTTGTTGACGCTGACTGTACCAGTTTACGAAACAGAGGTGGCAAAAGACGAAGACCGGTTAAATGGATTGCCAGATTTTGAAGAAAAATGCCGGATTCCTCGGTGGTTGTTATTTATTCAAGCTACTCTAGCTCCGGCTACTCTTGGCATGTTCATGTATACTGCAACAGGGTTCCATTGGTTATTGATGCTGGTATGTTCCGCAGTAACTAGTGGGGTGTTGTACGCACTGCTATTGTATGTGGCACCTGCAGATTCACAACCGCGAACGGCAGTTCGGCTGGTATCTTTTATCGGCTTTTTAATTGCCATTTCGTGGGTTTCTACTATTGCCAATGAAGTTGTTGGGGTGCTGAAAATGCTTGGTACTGTGTTTAAAATCTCTGATGCGATTCTCGGGGTCACAGTTTTTGCAATGGGGAATTCTCTCGGGGATTTTGTTGCCAATGTCACAGTAGCTAGAATGGGGTATCCAATGATGGCGCTAGGAGCGTGTTTTGGCGGACCCATGCTAAACATTCTTGTTGGTGTGGGTGTATCATGTTTGATTGTGCTGGTGAACCAAGGTGCCACGATGGGTGTGTATCATATTGACTTGTCACCATCGTTGATTATCTCCGGAGCTACTTTGCTGATTACTCTGGTGTTTTTGGCGATTGCAGTGCCGCTGAATTCTTGGGAAATGTCCCGATGGATTGGCACGGCCTTGATTGCATTCTGGACGGTGGCCACGGCGATTAATGTGATTATCGAGATTACATAAGTTTAAACTGCCGTTGGATATCTCGCGAGGCTTGAGCCGCACAGTTTACCGCGATTCTGGACTACAAACTGGTACACAGCTTGACGAAAGAAAAAAAAAACAATTAAAAAAAAACAATAAAAATGCATATATAAAAGAATAAATTACAAAGTTAAAGCAGCAGATTTGTGTACCGAGGCGTCAGTTTGGAAATACACTTGAGATGCTTGTGGGCCCAATCGAGTCAATGCATATTCCATATAATAATGCGCCAGATCCTTGATTTGCCGAGGATGGAGTTGCCCCCCAGCTTTGATCTCTTCAAACACTTGGGTGGTGGCATTTTCGTTATCTGCATTGATTTCAAAGTTGAGGTATTCCTTCCAAAACACAAACGACGTGGCCATTGTTGGAGCAAACCGGGTATACACTTGACGAGCAGCGTCTAGTGACTTTTCCCGTTGGTTGAGTTTCGCCAACTGGCTGATTAAAAACCCACATTCTTCGCCATCAGTCTGCGTTATACTGTCTTCAAAAAGCTTTGCTGCCGCCTCGAACCCTTCATGTCGAAGTAACAGGCCGGAAAACGCAGTGATTGTCTCCAACGACCCTCTTAGGCGGTCCAAAATACTCTCATGAACATGCTTGGCTTGGTCAATTTCACCACGAGATTCCAAAAACCGTCCAAACAAATGCCGCACCTGTAACCGACCGACCGGTAGCACCAAACATGCTCTCAAAAACACCCCTCTTGCTTGTTCAACCATATTCTTTGAGATCAGGTACCGCAAATACAACAGCCAAATTTCTTCATTCAACGCCGTCGGGATCAATGCTCGTTCAAACAGTAGTATCACAGGATATCCAGAATCCTCAACTCTTTCAAACTGCAAGTACCTTCTCCAATTCACCAACTCTGCCTCCTCTAAATAACACACTGAGAAATGATGTCGTTTGATTTCTGATTCATACTGCCATCGTCTCGTCACTTGCCATTGTGTCTGTTCATATATCTGTTCGTGATAATACTGTATTCTTATTCGTAAATCGTAATCTGGAGACAAATTCTCATTGGCTCTTCCTTCCTCCTGGTCCAATTCATATTCTGCTCTGAACTGTTCCACTTTTTCTTCTGGAGCTGTTTTTTCCGGGGATAATTGCCGGGCGACTTTTCTGAACTTGTCAAAAAACCTTGCATATTGATGCAATGGGACACGCACTGCTCGATCCAACACACCAAAAACATTCTCAATTGACCCTTCTCTCTCTTCATAATCAACATAGATATCCCAGAACTCATGTGACAAGAAATGGTGCCCAATTGCGGATACTGCACGGTCAAATAAATGCCGAACGGCTATTGGGTCATTCGTTACCAATGCCTTAAACGAGCAATAACGCGTCCATATATCCACACAACCAGGCAAAACGCTGATTGCCCGTTCAAATACCATCATCGCTCTATCATTCGACCCTAACGTGAATTCTCGTCTAGCATATCTTGCCCAGTATCCTTCCAACATTGGAAACCTTTCGAGAAACTTGTCATAAGTCAACCGAAACCGTTGTATATTCTCTGGATCTGATGATTTGTTCAACCCATCATCTTGTTTCTCAGCCAGTTCTACCAGGTCCTGCCATTTCTCAAAGTCATCTGGGCTTTCGTCCAATTCTTGATAAGCCGTCGTCCACTCCATTTCAAGCTTTAGTTATTAATTCAATAAAAAAAATGACCCAAATTTAAAAGCCACACATTGGCCTGGATCTTTGTACCAAAAACGGAATTTCATTCCCTTTAACACCTTGCGCACGCGCTCATTGGGAGTTTTTGCGAAAAATTAGCTAATAAACAGAAGTTTGAATAATTAAAAAGCATATGATTGGCTCATTTGCCCGGGCCGAGCCTATGAGTCGTCTAGATTTTCCAAAACCCGTTAAAAAACGGGAACAAAAAAAAAAAAAAAGAATTCAAATTTCTCATCTTCAACTCTCTACTCCTTCTTCTCTCAACCCATTTTATAAAACAGACAAAACACACCCTTTTTGTCTTGCATTTGAGCGGCCCTTTATTTTCAATTATGACATCGGACGCAGAAAAACCTTTAATTATCAACTCAAGTGGTACGTACTTTACACTCTCCTCAGTTTCGACTAACAAATCTATAGTTGACGGGAGTAAACCCAGCGTTTTCATTGGGGGCCGAAAGAGCAAATTGGCAGTCGTTCAATCGACATGTGTTGCTGAACAGCTACAAAAAGCTCATGAGGATTTGAATTTCCCGGTCTATGCCATTTCGACATTAGGAGATCAAGTTATGAATAAGCCATTATATTCTTTTGGCGGTAAAGCTCTATGGACAAAGGAGCTAGAAACTTTACTTTTGGAACAACTGGAGGGCCATGATCAGTTGGATATGATTGTACATTCTTTGAAAGATATGCCAACTTCATTGCCAGAAGGTTGTTACTTGGGCGCCATTAGTGAACGAGAAGACCCAAGAGATGCATTAATTATGAGTTCAAACCTGCCATATACAACGCTTGGTGAATTGCCAGCTGGAAGTGTAGTAGGTACATCGTCGATCAGACGATCAGCTCAACTCAAGAAGAGATACCCAGGTCTAGTATTCGAAAGCATTCGAGGTAATGTTCAAACGAGATTGAACAAGCTCAATGACCCAAGTACTCCATTTTGCTGTACAGTTTTGGCAGCCGCCGGGCTAATCCGACTCGGCATGGAATCCAAAATCACAAGTTTTTTGGACTATCCAGACATGTATTATGCAGTAGGTCAAGGTGCATTGGGGATTGAAATTCGATCCAATGACGAGCGGGTTTTGAAGTTATTACAAGCTGTTGATCACAAGCCAACAAGTTTTCGGTGTACAGCCGAAAGAGCATTGATGAGAGCATTGGAAGGTGGCTGCTCGGTACCAATTGGTGTTGTATCGACTTATGAAGAAGGGATATTGACATTAAAGGGGATTGTGGTGTCAGTTGATGGTACGGAAAGTGTGGAGGATGTTGTTGAAAATGCATATGTGGATACTTTGCAAGAAGCTGATCAAGTAGGACAAGATCTTGCTGAAAAGTTGATTGCAAAGGGCGCAAAGAGAATTCTGGATGAAATTCACTTGTCATAGAAATAGTCATGGCAAATTCTTTTTATCTATTTTATTATTATTAATTCTTACATTTTGTGTTGTGGGTTGTTGTTATTTTTTTGCTTTCTGTAATGTGTATATATACGAGTAATGTGATTTTTCTAGACGATGATTGGTTCCAGGGATTTTTTCGGCCTCGGTCAATTTCCCTTAACTTCCCTCGGTCATTTTCCACCACTAGAGTTAGAGTTTCACCAGATTTGCCAAGGTTGTGTTATTTTACGACTGCATTGATTATAGTTTAATGATTGTAGTCAAATCTGATTGTAGTATTACGTACGTATGACGGAATGAATCATATTCTGACTAGATCCAGTACCGTACTACACTAGTATACATTCATCTAAAGTCGGGTCTCCGATATCATATTCCCAAAAAAAAACTCCCAGCCGCCCATCACCAAATTTCTCGTCCTCACTCACCAAATATTGCATACAAATTTTTGTCTGATGAGTGTTGAGGTGAAAAAAAAATCGGCCAGAGTCCAAGTCGACCCGGACAATGTACCACAAGAAGAAGATCAACGGGAAGGAGGAGTTTTCAACATTTGGTACCAACAATGGAGCGGCGGGGAGTCTGGTAAATCATATTTCCATTCAAAACCGGCATTAGGACGATGTGATCCGAAACGAGATTCTGGATATACCAAGGCTGATCGAATCAAAGGGTCATATTTCTGTTTACGGTTTGCCCATGGATTATGCCCAAATGGGAAGAAATGTGACAAGCTTCATCGTGTTCCTAGAGTTGAAGATATCTTCCCGCCAAGTGTAGACTGTTTTGGACGGAAAAAGCATGCAAATTACAAGGAAGATATGAGCGGGGTCGGGTCGTTTTTACGAGTTAATCGAACGTTATATGTGGCGCAGATTGGTCAGGGCAAGAACCTAGAGGAGGAGGTATCACGGCATTTTTCACAATGGGGGGAAGTCGACCGTATCCGAGTGATTGCAAATCGACGGCTTGCATTTGTGACATATATGAATGAAAATAGCGCACAGTTTGCCAAAGAATCCATGAACCGACAGACATTGGACGGAGAGAGTATATTGACGGTGAAGTGGGCAACAGAGGATCCAAGTCCCGAGGCTCAAACCCGCGAAAAGCGACGGCTGGAGGAACAAGCTGCCGACGCCATCAGGAGGCTGTTGCCGGATACTCAAGTTAGAGAGCTGGAAGGTGACCAGGAAGCGGTAAAACGGAGGAAGATTGAAGGGTCGTATCAACTAGAAGGATACGATGCGCCGGATGGAGTGTGGTATGGAAAGCCGCTGCCCGAGCCGAATACTGACGGCAATGAGGATGAGGATGAGAATGAGCATAAAGAACCAGCGACGATTGAGTATGAAGCTGTTGAAGATACAAAAGAGACTCCGGGATTGTTTTCGAAGTCCACGCTCGAAGGCGTGAAATTACTCAGCTCAGCGTCAGCATCAGCAACGCCTTCTGCTTCTGCACCGGACGAATCAAAGTCATCTGGACTTGTTGACTACGATAGTGATGACGACTAACTGTAGAAAACAGCAGTTGGCTGGTCGGTAAGGTGTTACGGGTTGGAAGTCCCTCTCCTTTATGGTGTAGGTTCCAGTCGTCACCGGAATATTTATAGGTGAATTTGTTCTGTATGTTTTTTTGATGCATTGTACTATAGTTTATGAATAATTTTTACCACTGCTTTTATATCCTCAGAAACATAGACATTTCTCCTTTTGTGACACCTGTGCGGCGCCTTGATTAGCATGTGGCTCAGCATTTCTGTTTCAAAAATCACCCGGAAGTGTAGAGATGTAAGAAAATAGCCCGCGTATATGTAGGGTTTGACATCTGGGCTGGGTTTGGTGGCGGCGGCCGGCCAGCCCGGCTAAGGCGGAATGATCGGCGCTTTCTCTCTCTTTCTGCCCAACACCACAAAAAAACGCTGTTAGCCCACCCACCACGCATTTCGACAAGGGTTTATAGTACGACAAGTTTTTGTCTTTTATCAAAAGGAAGCGCAAAATATCTCCTTTATAACAGCGACACAGATTTGATCAAAATAGAATTCTCACTATGAGTTGGAATGGGTTCAAAAAGGCCATGAATCGGGCCGGTACTTCGGTATGTGTTCTAAACAATGAAATTTATAAAGACGAAAGGAGATGCTAACTGGTTGCAACCAGGTCATGATGAAAACAGGTCATGTTGAAAAAACAGTGGACAAGGAATTTGAAATTGAAGAGCGCCGATACAGAACGTATGTTTTAAATATTACATGGCCGCAATAAACTAACAAAAAAAATAGCATGGAATCCGCATCGATGAAACTACAAAAAGAAGCCAAAGGTTATCTCGATTCGTTGCGAGCAATGACAGCTTCACAGACGCGAATCGCCGAAACTATTGATGCATTTTATGGCGATGCCGGAACTCGAGATGGAGTTAGTAAATACTACCTAACGGCTGTTGAGGAACTTGATTCTGAAACTGTCAAAGCATTGGATGGGCCATTCCGAGAAACGGTTTTGGAACCAATCATTCGATTCTGCAACTACTTTGCCGATATCAACGAAGCCATCAAAAAACGGAACCACAAGTTGATGGATTATGATGCGTTACGAGCCAAGGTTAAACGGTTGACGGAAAAACCATCTGATGATACGACAAAGTTGCCTCGATTGGAAAAAGATTTGTCCGTCGCAAAGGGTGTATATGAACAACTCAATTCTCAATTGACCCAAGAATTGCCACAATTGATTGATCTACGGGTACCGTATCTCGACCCGTCGTTTGAAGCATTGGTTAAGATTCAACTGAGGTTTTGTACCGAGTCTTATACACGGTTAGCTCAGGTACAACAGTATTTGGATGCCAACACAAGAGAGGAGTATGCAAATGGTCAATTAGATTCAAGAGTGGAACAGGTGCTTCTGAATATGCGAGATTTGTCAATCTCGTCGTTAGGAGGTTAAACGAAAAGTCTCTCTGGAAGCTCCAGGCTTGTTCTTTAATCTTTTTTATTAAATTTTTTTTTTTCTTTTTTTTTTATCTCCACTACTTTGCAGTACAGTTCTATAATGGAGCATATAAAATCTGCGTAACAAATTTACGCGAATACCTACATGTACTAGCCACTGCCAATACATTATGTTTAATCGATGTAGTTGCCAAATGGTTAATGATCACGTGATTTGGTATCGGTAAGACACTACTATCTTCCCTTTGGCTCATTGAATTCACCACTGCAGTTTCCAATTGAGGAGGCAAGAATGGTGGTGCAGTGAATCGGGTCCCAAGTAACGAATCTGCTTGGTCTGGCTGTAAACATGGTTGTGGAATTTCGGTTGTATATTCCGTCTCATTGTCATTAGAGTGCAAAGATTCCACATTGTTGCTTCCTGAATTGGCCATTAGCTGGTCATCAAAAGCATCAGATGTAGTAGGCGATGCGTCTTCTCCAACTTCAATATAATTAAACAAATTACCCACTGAATCTGTTGCATTTGGATATGTATCAGGGCATTTTACATCCCCATCGACAATGAACTTCATGCGATGAGTTCCGGGCTGCAAATACACTGTCGTTGCAAAAATGCCAGTATTCGGATCTTTTTCCAATGGAATCATTGTTTGCCAATGAGAAAACGCTCCAGTTACATAGACTCGATTTGCGCCACCCTGCGTCCATTTAATATCCACAGCGTGTGAGCCAGTTTCAACCCGTTGAAGAGGCGCAGTGTCCTCAATTAGGCTTATCTCGTTGCCTGATGGCACCCGAGAAATTGTGACAGGAGTCGGAGGTGCTAGTTTCATTTGATCATGGCGTAACCTCCCATGTTCATCAATTGCGTCATCTTGTTGTTGTCGTTCCTGCTCTTCTGTCAGGATCATGTTCGTGGTGGTTTTGCGCAACTCCAAATCGTTTTCTCTTTGGAATGAAGAACTGGAACCTGCACCCAGAGAGACTTGTTGCATTTTTTCTGTGGGATTGTAATTGTTAGTCAAATGTTTTTATATGCGTATAATTGTAACCAAGGACCAAAAGGGGGCAGAGTATACGTACCATTCAATTCTGTTTGTGCTGTTGGTGATTTATAATCAAATTTCGACGTACTGCTTGAACTTTTCCTCTTAACGTGAATGCCTCGTCTTTCTGAGCCTTTACGGGTCTCACTTGAAGAAGTATTACCCATTTTTGTGTGTAGAAACGTTAATATTTGCGGCGAGCCTCACTTCCGAAACCGTGCATCAAGCAAAACCAAATTTTAAAACCAGAAACTAAAGATTGAAACCCGGTTATGCAAAAAAATGTCGTGACTAAAGGGGGGGAAAAAAAAAGGTGAAATAATTTTAAAAGAAAAATTTTAAACCGATATCTCGAGTTGTGTGAGAGAAAATAGTTTCTCTATGGGCTGTTTTTTTGAAAGTTTAAATATTCCTTTATAAAGTTGGATGATACCAGAGACAAAGGGAGCGAGCGGCTGTGACTTGTAGGTGGCGGGCGGCACAGGGGCTCACCTTCCGATCCAGATACGAAAAGTACATTTTCAATTCAGCGTCAAAACCGATAAAAACGACTAATTAGAATCATTCGCCCGTTGTATCTCCGGAGAATACGCGAGAATGAACAGCTCTAGCAGCTGCCATTAGCCTTTGCTATATTGCTATTGACCCGATATCGGGCCGGTCATCTGCTTCCGATACCGGAGAAAATCCCCCAAGACTCCAACTCATAAAACCTCCTCTCCCTTCCACAATTCTTCATCTCCACATTGAACAGCGTTTTGAAATGAGTGACACCAAAAAAATCGTAGTCCTCGGAGGTGACCACTGTGGTCCAGAAGTAGCAGCCGAATCCATCAAAGTTTTGAATGCTATTACAGAAGCTCGACCTTCAGTCAAGTTTGAATTTCAACAGCATTTGATTGGTGGAGCCGCCATTGATGCCACTGGTGTTCCATTGCCTGACGAATCGTTGAATGCAGCCAAATCCGCCGACGCTGTTCTTTTGGGTGCTGTTGGTGGACCAAAATGGGGTACTGGAACTGTGCGACCTGAACAAGGTCTTCTCAAGATCCGAAAGGAATTGAACCTTTATGCGAATTTGCGACCATGTAACTTTGCAAGCGACAATCTTCTTGAATTGTCACCATTGAAACCAGAAATCGCCAAAGGTACCGACTTTGTTGTGGTGAGAGAACTTGTTGGTGGTATCTACTTTGGCGCTAGAAAAGAAGATGATGGATCAGGTGTCGCTAGCGATACTGAAGAATATAGCGTTCCAGAAGTTCAACGGATCACCCGGATGGCAGCATTCCTTGCATTGCAATCAAACCCTCCATTGCCAGTTTGGTCGTTGGATAAAGCCAACGTCCTTGCGTCTTCTCGATTGTGGAGAAAGACTGTTACTGAAACTATTGAAAAAGAGTTCCCTCAACTCTCTTTGCAACACCAATTGATCGATTCAGCCGCAATGATCATGATCAAGAATCCATCTTCTCTCAACGGTGTCATTATTACCAATAATATGTTTGGTGATATCATTTCCGATGAAGCTTCAGTGATCCCAGGTTCTTTGGGTCTATTGCCATCTGCATCCTTGTCATCTCTCCCAGACACAAACCAAGCATTTGGGTTGTATGAACCATGTCATGGATCTGCTCCAGATTTGGATCAAAACAAGGTCAACCCAGTTGCCATGGTCCTTTCTGCTGCAATGATGTTGCGATTGTCTCTTAATCTCAAGTCTGAAGCTGATGTTGTCGAAAAAGCTGTACGAAATGTACTAGACGCTGATATTCGAACTGCCGATCTAGGTGGTTCAAGCTCAACTCAACAAGTTGGTGATGCAATTGCAAATGAAGTAAAGAAACTATTGAAATAGAATTGATTTGTTTTTTTTGAAATAAATATGGAATTTAAAGAAACAAAATAATTTAACGGGCATTAGTACTACTATACCATTGGCATAATAATGAATTGTCAGGATTCTTTGCAAAATGCTCCTTGAGGTACTGCCGAGCTATCCGACGTCTGGCTCTTTTGCTATTCGCTGGATAAATATTTGTACCAGGTGGCATGGAAGCTATATGATTCTTTTTGGCGGTTTTAATCCGTTCTGTTAATTCACCACTTTCCTTTTCCAATCGATCCAATTCTAATTGTAGGTTGCGGATCGGGTCGTGATTAGACGTACTATACCCAGCTCTTCGGTTCATCATTTCTCGTAAAATTTCATTAATTCGTCCATTGCAAGTGTTTCGTTTTTGTTTCAAATCATCAAGCACTCGTTCCCAGTTTTTTGTAATTTTCATGGGATTTTCTTTATTGTCTTTTTGTATTGTGGTTGATATTTTTCGTTTAATTATTCGTGCCGGTGGTGGTGGTGGTGGTGGTGAGGATGTATCGGTATTAATATTATTATTTTTTGTTGTGGACGTTGATAGTTGTGATGATGATGGGGATGGGTTGAAAGTTGGGTGTGGTGATGCTTCATTTGTCGTTGTGGTTGCGAGGTTGTGATCACCATTCGGTGTTTCGGTGCTCATTGTTGTGGCGACAAGAAGGTAAAAAAAAAATAATTTAAAAGAGGCGCGGGTGGGTTGAAGTTTGAGTCAAGCGATCACAAACCAGAAAGAAATTGGGTTGTTTGGATAAGGACAAGACAAAACAAGACAATCGGGAGTAACGCTTGGACAGGCGACGTGATATGGAAGGGAAGTGGTTGTCAAGAAGAAAGAAAATAGTTTGACAGTGATATTCAGACAATTGAATGACAACGATGAAGTGAACCACAGTATAAATAAATGAAACCAGGTGAGATCCCACTAAATAAGAATGGGGGCTCCTCCTTGATTTTATGATGGTGTGGGGGATGAACAAGTGGAAGGAATAAAGAATAAACTCAGTTTCTCCTTCCCCAATTGAATATTCTGACCGTTAGAGATTACGACAGATTAATATCGCCAATAATAACAAAAAAATAACCCCGGTCAGCCGGGGATTGAAGTGGATGAATGAAGCCGCGGCGTTGGATTTCAAGATTTGGTAATGAAAAGAGGGAAAAAGAAGGATAACAAAAGTGTGAGGAAAGAAGGGAAAATCTCAAAACCAAAAAAATAAATAAAAAAAGGCATTTCAAAATTATAAAAAGCCGTTTAAATAATGCGCGTCGGGGGGATACCTAGCATAAAAAACTTTTTGTTTGGACAAAACTTTGTGGGGAGGAAAATGAAATGGGAAGAAAATATGAAGAGTGAGAGAGAGAGAGAGAGCGAGAGAAGTACAACACAAGTAAAGAGAACGTATTGCTTTGGAGATGTCAACGTGTTTCCAAGTTTTTCCGTTCCTACTGTTACGTAGCTATGCAATTCTGAGCATGGCATGTGGAAAAACCCCCCTAACGGCAGCGGCGGCGCGGCTGATGGCCCGCTATGAGGAGATTTGCGGTCGGGCTATGTAATCCGCATGTTTTTGCCACTATAAGTGTAGTTTTTGCTGTATTATGAGGACATAGCATATCGGTTTGTATCAGCTTCTGGAGAAATGAAACTTGAACCTCCCTAGACATAACGCGGCGCTAAATCTGTTAAGCCACAATTCCGAGGACAAATAGCCCAAGTCAAAGAAAAGATATGACACCTAACAATGAATAACCAGGAAAAGAAGAGTGGAATGGGAATCTCTCGCCTCATAGATTGATTCATGTTGCATATCTGTAATACTAACTCTATACGAAATCGGGCAGGTCTATGACGGCTTTTGATTATCAAACAGAGGATGAGCTGGTATTATTATCACCAACTATATAATTCCGTCATCTTAAAAAATTTGATCAGAGAAACCCTTTTTAATCCATGTTTGGAGAATGCCCAGTGAGTGGGCACGCAGAAAATTGATCCTATGAGGTGTTTACAGGGCCACGCTCCAGACTCTGCGCTCTCCATAGCCACGTCATGATATGTAGGGTGGGAACTCGAAAGATGATTCTAACATGGCTTAAATGTCCGTTAAATTGATAGTGGATATTTTTCTACTGCTTGACCCTGTTTTGTACTAGATTACTAGAATAATGCTCAATTCACTTTTTTGTGAAAGGAATCGTTCAGCCGCGCGCCGCCGCACCCATTTACCTTTCTAGATTTAGGAGCAGAACTTTTCCTGCAACGGTTACCTACAACATTGCCACTTATTTTTATATGCTTCTGTATGAGCTGGATACTACTGCCTCGTATATGGGGCAGCATTGTCCAGATCAATAGTGCAATCAATAGCTATTGTACAGCGCCCATCAAAGTAGCCGAATGAGCCAGCTAAGAAGGTATATGACGTCTTTGATTGTGTAGCATGCTTGCTTCATCTCTGGCTGGACCTCTACTAGAGACTCGTAGTGGATTAAATTTTTTGAAAAGATTAAAAACGGTTTAAAAGTCTAATACAAAATGATCTTGTATTCGCCTCCCTCTTACAACCAGTCTTGCCAATGTGCAAACAAGTTTCCTATATTCGATTCAAAGTTGATAAAAGCTGCCACGGATGGTTATATCTCGCGGCATCATCTGGACACGGGGGTACAAATATGCAATGAAAAAAACGTTCAAAGCAAGGGCCGCAAAAAACTACCAAATAGTGACCAAGATCTGATAGAATTTTGAATGTGGCACTACAAAATATCGCACATGGAATCCCAGGAAAAGGCGTGTAGCCTACATTTTCTATAACCAGGTTCAGCAACCTGTCCATCTGGTTGAACTCTACTTCTTTACTTCCGCTACTACCAGTAAGGGCAATTGATTTTTATGAATGCACTAGCAACATTATAGAACTACCGATTGCGGGTAAAACCATCCGAGTTAAAGCGGCTATTTTCCAAACACCTATCGCCAAGCTGTAGGTATATCCACTAGCGGCGGCCCTCCTGCTACTTTTCCGCATACCAATCACAATTGACCACACCTATGGTACTGCAAACGAAAGTGTATCCTCCAATGATACGCAAAACCCTGCTAAAGAAGACTCGAATCCCCTCTTTACGGCAATAGCATTGATTTCAATAGCATTACCAGCGGATGTTCCGACTTTTGTTATGCAACCATCGTTTGGAGCGGTCTTTGCCCTTTATGAAGTACCCGTACTATTACCAAGAGTACGACGCTGTCTTACAGGTTTCATTGATTCTGAAACTGCTCTGGAGTCGTATTTCTGTGGGATGTAGCTCTGGTGCTGGAAGGAAAACAGGCCAGATGCTATTTCCCAGTGCTTAACAACCGTTGATCTGGCCAAACTGGTCGTCAATTCCCCAAATCCGTAATTAAGGGCGAACACTATGTTATCCTTACCTGCCGTCTTTTTGCTTAGTGCTGCAGTTTCTTTATTTGTATAATTGCTTATCGGTTTTACCAAAAGCATGATAATTGAGTGCACCTGTTTTTCATAAAGATGTCAAGGGATTGGTTCCTGAATACATATAAAACTTTGCGCGAAAGTGCGCTATCGGAAGTCAATACTGTACTACGGCGTTTTAGCAGCATGAAGATGTCGGAATTGGGATGCGTCGTCTCGCCATTCAAGAAACATGCTTCCTCCCTACCAAGCTATAACCTCTTTTGTACTGGATCAAACGACTCAGTACCCAATAGTGGTGCTTCTTGCATCCATTTGCCCCGACCCAAGTTTCTTGACTTGATTAGCAACCGTAACTCTTTTTGGCCTCCACGCGGTACGATTCTCCGTTTTGGATTTGGACCCTTTGAAGCGCTGCAATGGAATTACCTCTGACATACTTGAACCAAACTTCACCAGCCATATACACAACAATGGCCGTCACCGATGTCTTCCATCGCGCACAGTACGCTCTTTCTTCAAACTCGCACAGGCATTTAATATAACATCCTGCTTCCCATCAACGCAAAAACAAACTCAATTTGGCTGTGTTTTGCTCTTTTGCGCCGCCCAACGTGTGGCGCGCCGCACACATTTCGATCCGAGTTATACGATATCTACTTCTAATTTTCAAAAAAACGTCACGGTGGCCGAGTGGTTAAGGCGATGCCCTGCTATGCTCCAAAGTAGCGGCTCAGGCATTGTGCTCTGCATGCGCAGGTTCGAATCCTGTCCGTGACGTTCAAGATTTTTTTTGATCCCCAACGTTTTTTTGCCCCTCAAAGCTGAATTCAACGGTACATACAGCTTATAATCTAACACGCTTGACCCAGGCTATATGGCTGTTTAAAACAATGAAACCACATGAATTAAGCTGTGGAAAAAATACAACGGGTCGTGGGAAAGCATAAAGGGGAAAACAGTACCTGCCAAACAAAAAGTTTACTCCATTTCCACAAATACTTTTTTAATAAAATGCATAATTTTTTTAAAAGAGCCTTTTATAACACTTCTCTACTTTTCAAATTATAAACTCATATTTTGAAACCCATCGGATGCATCCTGCACCTGTTTCATATTAGCGCGTTTTGTACTTAACGACGAGGGCGACCCCATCACCGGCGATGACAATCCTGGAGAAACGGCACGGCGTTTCAAATTCGACGCATCTATCGTCTCCTCCATTAATGCTGCTTTCCGTTTCAATGCTGGTTTATTGGCTGTTGTGGGCGCCGCAGTAGGAGTGGATGCGGCGGGTGATGCAGGGCCATTCATATCCGAATCGTCTGTATCTGATGGGTGGTTTAATATAGAGGATGGCGTGCGAATGTTGCGATAACTGTTCTGTCGTGATAATGTTGGCAGCTCACTGGACTGAGAATACGCAGTGACGGATGCAGGAGGCGGACGTGGTGGATATGGTTGTTCATAATCTTCGTCTCTCAGAGCCTGGGTGGTTTCAGCTTCATGTTTCATTTCATAATCCAACGGACATTCTTCATCTTGGAGCTCTCTAGAAATCCTCAGAAAACTTTTAACTTTAGGTTTCAATGCTTTGCTACTGGTATACAATTGTCGAATCGCTGCTTTTGGTTGCTCAGATTTTGACGGCGTTTCATACCGATCTTTTTCTTTATCTTTACGACCTCTAAACGCTGGGAATATCTCCTCAGTATCAGATTTGTTTAGCTGAACTGACGACATACTTGGGCGCCTACTAGACAGACTCATCCGCTCATCGGAATCATACCCACCAATAATTGCCGTTGAATCTTCATCCCCATCTTCAGACGATGAGGAAATATGCGGTTGATCTGGCAAAAACCCACTTTCAAACCCCAAAGATGACACGCTTGAACTTGGACCAAAATATGTTGAAGGAGATCCTGCTATACCACGAGTGAAACTTTTGCGAGCTGTAACCCTTGCATTATGCGTTATCGTTGACGCGGAAGAAGTAGCGCTAGTAGGGATATTCACTGACGGGCTGATCGGTGATGATGATGATTCCGGGGTTTGTGGCATTGTAACTTGATACAAACTTGACATTCGACTGGGGCGGTTGAACCCATTGTATGCAGTTTCGGACTGTGATGGTGTGCCACTGGCACTGCTGTTGCCGCTGCTGCTACTGCTGCTACTGCTACTTCCACTATCTTCAGTGCTTTTCGTGGTTAACAACCGTCGAGCTGCGGGTAATATATTCAGCCTCCGCTGTGGAGTCTTTGGCACGCTAGGTAAAGAAGATGAAGAAGCTTCTTCAGAGCTTTGCGGTGTGCTAGTCCGACGATGCATTTGGTTTGCTGTAGATGAGAGAGAAAAATGTCCCACGTCTTTGGGATTGTCGGAAAAAGATAATAGTAATTATTGGTGGAAGTCGAGGGCACGCGTATTTTGGAACGCGATGAGGATCGACTCAGCAGAGATTTTTTTTTTTTTTTTGAATTCATGCAAGTGAATATATATGCGATAAATACTAATAAGCGACATGCGGCAGGACGATTAATGTTTCCGTCTTTTCGCCATATAATCCTTCATTGGATCTTCCAATTCATCATCCACTGGGCGTGGTGGCGACTTTGTTGACCGTTCTCTTTTCTCTCGATGCCGCCGGTCTTCCCTATCTTCTCTATCCTTTCTATCTCTTTTTGTAGAACCATGTCTTGAACTTCGGTGTCTCCTTTCATCCTTCTCGGAGCTTCTGTGCCTCCGTTCATCATGATTATCTATCGCCTCCATCGCCGCATTCATCTCTTCCTCACCTTCCTTCGGTTCATACCGAGTATGATCTACCAGAATTTTCCGCCCCATTATCTCAGTACCAGTTAAATTGTCCACTGCAAGCACCGTAGACCGCTGGTCTTCATACCTTAGATACGCAAACCCTCGCGACCTCCCTGTTTCTTTGTCTCGCATTAGATTCAAATGCACTGGGTTGCCGTACTGCGAGAATATCGTCAGAATATCTCCTTCTGTTAAATCAAATGGTAGTCCTCCAATATCTAAATGGTTAGTAAAATATTCAAATCATAAGAAAACATACAAATATATGCCGTGTCGTTATAGTCGTTATGCCATGATCCCGTTATTGATACACCTTCTTCCAGCTCTTGGTTATTCAACCGTTCAATTTCTTTGATCTTACTAGGAACCCGTTAGTCTTAAAAAATCATACGGCTCATACTTACTTCATTTGGTGGGTCGACCAAGTTGATAAATAAAAAAAAGTTTCGGCAAGTTGGGAACACTAAGAATGGCAAGTCGTTGGTGAGGCTGTACCGTACTAGGATTTTAAAATTCCTTTCGATCTTTCAACCTCTTTCCTTCAATCCCACAATGCCTAATTTACCAATCATCCGTCGAGCCTTGGGGCGGGTTGTAATATTTTCTCCGTTGATTTTATTATTTTTCGCGGTAATACATTTATGGCGGATGGCTCCGAAATGGGCGCCGACTCTGCCGTATTTTATTTCGCGGAATCCGTTGCTAAGAATCACCGAACCAGAACCTCATTTGTATTACAATAGTGAGTTGGCTAATGCAACTATTTTGTCATTGGTACGAAACAATGAGCTGGAGGATATGGAAAAGACAATTCGGAATTTCCAATACCATTTTAATGATAAGTTTGGATATCCATGGACTTTTGTCAATGATGAGCCGTTCACTGAAGAGTTCATTAACCGCACGCGGCGGCTCATTTGGTCCAAAACTTATTACGAGGTCGTTCCAACAGATCATTGGCTGGAACCGGATAATATTGACCAGAAAAAACAGACCGTGTCGGAAAAACATTTGAAGGATCAAAAAGTGCAGTATGCTGGCATGAAGTCGTACCATCGAATGTGTCGGTGGAATTCGGGAATGTTTGTGCATCATCCTCGGCTACAAGACTTCAAGTGGTATTGGCGAGTGGAACCAAAAACCGAATTGTTTTGCCAGATCGACTATGATACATTTCAGTACATGGAAAAGGAAAACAAGAGCTATGGATTTGTTATCAACATACATGATTCTCCTGATACATTGCCTACATTATGGCCGGTTACCATGGATTTTATTCAAAAACACCCGGAACATGTCCATCCAAATAATTCCATGAAATGGTTGACTGCCAAGCCACACCCGGAATATAACAAGATCTCTCAAGGCTATTCAACGTGCCATTTTTGGTCCAATTTTGAAATTGCTGATATGGACTTTTGGAGGTCAAAAGCGTATACCGACTATTTTGACCACTTGGACAAGGCTGGTGGGTTCTTTTATGAACGGTGGGGTGACGCACCAGTACATTCAATTGGCGCTGGACTCTTTATGGATAAATCAAAAATTCATTGGTTCAAGGATATTGGATACCACCACGCACCATATTTCAACTGCCCCAAATCCGACAAGTGCCATGGATGCAAACCGGGATTGTTTAGCAAATTCCACAAACTACAGGACCAAAACTGTATAAATACCTGGCTTGACAGTTATAATTAATAAATAAAAACAAAAAAAATAAAAATATCACTTGCCATTGTACAGCCTGCTTAACCAGCGGTTCAGTAACAACTCTTCAACCGGGTCACGTTTGCGAGAACTATTCTGTGTAATTTCATCAAATACCTTGTTATAATTCTTGTCTTTGCTTGCTTGTTGCACAATTCGTTTGACTAATAGAGTCTCGGCTGAAGGGGTCACTGAACCGTCAGTAAACCAACCTTTAATACTTTCAAACGCTAGTTTCTCCGATGAATTATCAGTCTTGTGTGTTGTATAGTCAAGTGCTTTGGAGACTAAGCTTTTGGATTTGCCAGATTCATGGATTCGTTTCGCAGTGCTGGTTCGCGGCGGCATTTCTTCATTACTCAGCGTACCCAGTGTGGACCCGTCAAATGTCCCTTTTAAGCTCTCCATTGAAGGCGTCCCTGTTAAACTCGGCGTATTTTCATCAACTTGTATTGTTTCTCCTGGTCTTACCGTATCAAAATCCCAACCATCATCCTCTTCATCATCCTCCGCCATTCCTATCGGTGCGACAGTTTGGATTGTAGGGTGGTATACCTTTGGTTTCTTCCCCCTTTTGCCGTTGTAATGTTCTCTTCGTTCAATAACTTTTAATAAATGTTGCTTTCGTCCTGCATTTTTGATAAATCGGTGTTTCAACAATTGTCGTACAGACGCTCGTTTATTCGGGTCTTTTTGAAGACATAACTCGACAAACTCTTTGAAATCTCGAGACCAGTCTCCATGTAGCCTTGGGGGTTCATTTTTGGGGATCAAGAATAATACTTTCATTGGATGACAATCTGATAATGGCGGTTCGCCCATGGCGAATTCTATCGCAGTGATTCCTAGTGACCATATATCCGCCTTGTACCCGTAATCCTCTTGCTTGATGACTTCCGGAGCCATCCAAAACGGCGTTCCTACAAAGGTATTCCGTCGTGAGAGATTGTTTGATAGTTGTGTGGCCACGCCAAAATCTGCAATCTTGACGTCACCTTCTGCTGATACTAGTACATTTGCTGCTTTGACATCGCGGTGGATTTTACCATTTTCGTGCAGGTATTTCAACGCAAGCAGCAACTCTTTGCATACGATTGAAATCGAAGCTTCATCAAACGCTCCTGGTTTTAACAAATCCAGCCCGGATCCTCCTCCAAGATATTCCATAATAATCCATAGTTTATAGCCTTTGACAAAACACCCATAATACTTTGTAATCCTAGTGTCTTTACACCCAGACAAGATGGCAATTTCCTTTTGAATCTCGTCAATGTCGTCATCACTATTCTCCATATCAATTTTCTTTACCGCAACCACTTTATTCATCATATTATCCACTGCCCTATAAACCACTCCAAAACTGCCGCTACCAAGCTCCTCTAATAGTGTAAACTGGGTGGCTGAAAAACTCCTCCTTGGTTCATTAAAACTGGATCGTGAATACGTCGAGCCAACCGACTCGGTATCTGAAGACCCAGTCGATGAAGACGATGACGAAGAATATAAAGACGTCCTTGACGAGGCCGTTGTAAGCGATTCTGGTATAGCCATTTAAGTTAACAGTTGGAGAGAGAGAGGGAGAGAGAGAGGGTGAAAGAAAAAGAAGTTGTTTCAAACTAAAAGTCTCCTTGAAGTGCTTAGCCCCCTGCTTGTAACTGTAAACAAACACGCTTTTTATTGCGGCGGTCACGCGCGCGTCGCCCTTGGCAACCATACAAAACGTTTCATTTGTTGAAAAACAACGCCGCATTAAGTAGTAAGTTTAACCAATGTAATTATTCTACAGATCTATAACCCGTAATTACCAGATATCCACCTATTAAACATTTCCAAAGCAGGTTTAGGTTGGTCGTGAGGAACCATATGGCCAGCCTGCCACATTTTAAGGAATGTAAACTTGTCATAGTTTTGAACATCACCAGCTGCCTTACCATCCACTTTGAAATTGTACCATTCGGCCGCGTTAAACTTCTTTTGGTCTTTATATTCCAAAGCATTCATCCAAGATCGTTGGCCAATCCAGTTGCAGATGAAATCTTGATCACCAGCATATACCAGTACCGGGATACCACTTTCCAACAGCGTGGTGACATTACCGGCGAAAGATACAACTTGATCAATTGTCTGGCCAAAGGCCATACCAACCTCATCAGAGCAGGACTCGAATTTTTTCACTTCCGCTCCAAGAGCCTTCTGTACGTTGTCCTGGTTGAGATATTCTTGGGAATAATCCATGGCCCGGTAGCATAGCTCGCCTTCACACATTAGGCGCATGTCGTATGGATTACGGCCGGTATCGTAGTAGTAACTGGCGACAGATTCACAAGTAGAAGTCGCATCCTCGCAAATCCCCTTATCGTACTTTGAAGATTTGCACTTTGCAGCTTTGGTCTTGCACACTTGGACCTCGTTGTGAGCCTTGGTAGCATTATCAAAAGACACGGCACCGGACAGCACCAACATATCATAATAAGAGGGCCATTGGTTAACCTCATCCACCAACGGGTTACCCATACTGATTGAAGCAAGTTTAAAGTTACTGTCATTGTGGCTTTGAATTTCGGCACCAATTGCAGGAACGTAGTGACCGCCATAGCTTTCGGTTGCAAGATGAAACTTGTCATTGGGGTATTTTGGAAACTGCTTAAAGAACAATTGCAAAAATTCGTAGACATCTTCAGCAGCTGGTACTGTCATGTCTACTTGTTCATCAGAATATGAAAACCCAACATTGACCGGTTGGTCTAAAAAGATGACCGACGCGTTGTTATTCCAAGCATATTCATTCGACACTGGTTTGAGATCCGGAGTTGTTATTCTAGATGGGCCAAGTTCAAAGAAAAGTCCCTAAATTGGTTGTTAGCAAAAGTCGAAGATGTGGGGAGATGAAGGAACATCGCAATTGAAGACATGCAATCGAAGGCATGCAATACATGCCAATCAAAAGCATGCCATCCAAGACATGCAATTCAAGACATGCCGCAATTGAAGGCATCTCGCAACCGAAGATGATAAAGACTTTACACTATTGGAAGAACAGCCCGGACCACCGTTTAGCCATAGAATGACGGGGTCGTTCTCAGGATCGTTTCGTGATTCAAAAAACCAAAAGAAAAAATGTTTGTTGTTGTCAACGTCAAAGTATCCACTACGCTGTTTGACAGTGTCAATACCCAATGAAGAGGGATCTTTGAACCGCATGGCATGCCGGCCAGTTTTACTGGTGGCTTTTTGAAGCAACTCTGCAGTTACACAGGTGAGTAGTGCGACCGTAGTCACAATGTTGGTAAACTTCATTGCTGAAGAAGGGAACAAATACAGGACGATACGCGGTTCTATTTATATTGGCCCCAATGGGCAGGTCCGATCGACATCGACCACCCAAAGTTTGCAAAAAAAACAATAATAATTACCTCAACCCGTAAACCTAACGTCGATCCGATGCAAACAAGTCTCCCCGCACCAGAAAAGTGCCTCTCATTAGGTCAGTGCCGTGCTAAAGAAGCCCTGAGGTATTGCTCTAATGTGATTTAGCGGTTGGACTATAGTGCCCCAGCGCCGTGCGGCGAAAAAGTAACATGTCACATTTTTGTGAATTGAGTCGAATAAAAACGCACAACTCACAACTAAGCTTTTATTCGGTGCCTTGCATTTAGGAGGCAGTTTCGCTACCCGGAGTTCCGTGGTTCCGTGGTTCCGTGGTTCCGTGGTTCCGTGGTTCCGCGGTTCCATGGCAGGGAGATCCTGCAAGGCAAAGGTCATAAGCAAAATTAACTATTTCAACTTTTCATAGCCATAAGCAAATCTAGGCTATAAAACTCGTCTAACTGCTGGTATTCACTGGCCATTTCCACCTGTGGTTCACATCAGAGGTGTTTTTTTTTTCTGGTTTATTTGGGAAATATTTGCAAAAAAATTTTGGTCCCACCAACTATAATATTTTCCAAATCATATCACCATGTGGAGGACTAGGGCCGGTATTAGGCTCTTGTTACGACCCCCTATAACCAAACGATATTTCCAATCCTCTTCTCTCGCGCAACAAAAAAAGACCAAGTTTGCTGGGTTGCTACAACTTGGCTCTCAAAACCCATTACTCACCGGATCTACAATCAACTCCGAGCCTGGCGAGCCACACAGTTCCAAATCAATAAACGACTTGATCTTGGAGAAAAGTTTGACGCACAAAACTATAGGAGATCATTTGGTAAGATGTACAATTTTCGATAAAGATGGGAATGTTAGAGTGGTGTCTGGACAATTTTCAAGATCACAGCTACTGTCCAACCATGGGCTGCTCACACGGGATTTGCGGAAATTGGATACTGTGACTAGCAGTATAGTGCCGTCGATTTTGGTGAGAAAAAACTCCGTTTTGGTTAATCTATTGCACATTCGAGCGTTGGTGAAGGCAGATTTGGTGATTCTATTTGATGTTTATGGATCCACCGATTCAAAGACTCAGAGTGTGTTCATGTATGATTTGGGGCACAAGTTGAGATACGGCACAAAAACAATGGGTGGGTTGCCGTATGAAATGAGAGCTTTGGAAGCGATTTTCATTTCAGTGGTTACTGCATTGGATGCGGAAATGCAAGTACATACAACAGTGGTAAAGGGGATTCTGGATGAGCTAGAAGACGACATCGACCGGGAAAAGTTGCGGCATTTGCTGATTCAAAGTAAATCACTGTCGTCGTTCCATCGAAAAGCGGTACTCATTCGTGATGCAATTGAAGAGTTACTAGATCAGGATGAAGACCTGGCAGATATCTACCTTACAGACAAACTCAAAGGCCAACCACGATCACCGGATTCAGATCATGATGAGATTGAAATGTTGCTGGAGTCTTACTATAAACACTGCGACGAAATCGTCCAAACTGTGGACAATTTAATAACCGACATTCGATCTACAGAGGAAATTATCAACATTATTCTCGACGCCAATAGAAACTCTCTCATGCTTCTTGATTTGAAATTCCAAATTGGCACACTAGGACTCGGTGGCGGAACGTTTATCGCGTCACTTTATGGAATGAATCTGGTAAATTTTATTGAAGAATCGAATTACGGATTCGCTGGAGTCACTGCTGTCATCTCAACAGCATCAGTGGCGATTATTATTTATTCACTTCGAAACCTGCGCCGCATCCAAAGGGTCACTATGATGAATCCCAAGACTGGTGCGGATATCAAACGGGCTCGAAAATCGCCGCCGCAAGCAATTGCAAAATCCTGGCTGCCTATAGAAAAAGAAAGACAAGACTTGTAAATAAAAATTAGATATATATATATATAAATATACATATTAATACGAACCATAGATCACTTTTTTTGTCGCTTTTTCAATTCCAGCCCCACGTCGTCATCGTAGTGCATTTCAGCAGTATCCCGTTTACCAATTGGATGCGGGAGCGAATGCGGCGGTGCATGCGTTGGAGGTGGTTGAGCAGGCAAACCTGATGGTCCAGTGTTTTTTCGATATGGTGGTAGCGGTGGTCCTGGTGGTCGATTGGATCTATATGGTGGTGATCTGGGAGGTTGACGTTGGTTATACCCTTGATTATACCCACCACGGCCCCCTCCACGACCTCGTCCGTACCCTTGGTTGTTTCGACGGTTATAGTTATTGTAGTTATTATTGTTGTGCCGGTTATGATGATTTTGATGATGATTTTGATGGTGATGATGATGATGATGATGATGGTGTTGTGCGGGTACATTTGGTCGCTGCGGTAATGCCAAATCCGGACGGTCGTGATGAGGATGTTCAAAGTTATCCACATTCGGCGCATGGGGCATGCTTTGCATTTTATTCTTCGATGTCATTTCATGCGAATGTGCATACTTTGGCAGCTCATCTGGTCGTGCTGGTCGCGGATCCATGGTGAAAAACTTGTGCGACAGGGCACCAATTGCCGTCAACCGAGTAGTAGGGTTCAAATCCAGCAGTCCAGATAATAACGATATCGACTGCTGATCCAGTTCCTTGAATTTGGACTCTAATTGCCGCCTAAAAGGACCAAATGTAAACCCTTTAGCCTCTGGCAAATCTTCAAAAAACGCCATTGTTTCTTTATTAGGTGACCCCAAAAGCTCCAAAATCCGCTGTCCTTGTTCAATATCCGAATTCCCTGGAATAATCGGTTTACGTTTAAATATTTCGCCAAACACACACCCAATGCCCCACATGTCAATCGCGGTGGTATACTTTGACAGCCCCAAAACCAACTCAATCGGACGGTACCACCGTGTAACCACCATTTGAGTATAATTATTATTACCAGGACCTGCACCACCTCCGGCAGTTGGAGGAGGTTCATAATACTTTCTGGCGAGCCCAAAATCCGCAATCTTGACAATACCTTTATTGTCAATTAGAATATTGGCGGTTTTGATATCTCGATGCAAATACTGCCGTTGATGAAGATAATTGATACCTTCCAACAGCTGTTTCATGTAACATTTAATATGGGCCAGTTTCAGGTTAACCTCTCTGTTTTGTAGTAATCCATACAAATCGTGATCCATATAAGGTGTAATCATGTACATTGGACTTGGAAAGACTTCTGGATCTTCCACACTCATATCAACAAGTTGAACCACATTCATATGATCCAAATCTTTTAAAATACGAATCTCCCGTAAAGCTGTCAACGGGAAACCTTCTTTTTCATTGTGCAAGAAAATCTTTTTCAATGCAACCAGCTGCTGTGACCTCTTGTTTCGACCCTTGTGTACCTCACCAAACGTACCTTCACCAATCTTTTCCAGCTTTTCATACTCTTTTTCAACAAGTGAACAGCCGTAATATTCCCGCGTGGCTGTCATCTTTGCAACGTGTTGAGCATCAAAAGGTGTGAATGTCCAAAGGTACCAAGATTTCTCGATAAAATATGTCCCAAATCAATATAAACTCCGATAACACCGGTATGTCCGTTAAATCCGTATTACAAAACATCTTTCCGGGGTTTAAAAAAAAAAAAAGACAAAGCCCCCGTTTCTGAGCAAGTTTCATCGCCTCGGTTCCCAAGTGACCGCTTATAAGCCAATAAACAAAGCCCGAACCAGCAAACCTTTTCTCCTATAAAAAGGCAGCAATGTTCCAACTTTCGTCACGATTAGCTCGAAATACTATTAAACCATTTAAACCGTTTGCAACAATGTCAAGATCTATTACAAATGCTACTGCAATGGTCTACTCCGCATATGGAGAACCAAAGGATCAGTTAAAGTATGTGACCCCAAATAAAAGCAAGTCGCTAACTCATTAGAACGTTTACTCATGAACTTGGAACTCCAGGTGACAATCAAGTTTTGCTGAAACTTCTTGCAGCACCAATCAACCCTTCGGATATTAACCAGGTGCAAGGAATTTATCCATCTCGACCACAAATGTCCAAGGAATTGGGGACCAGTGAGAACTCTGCTGTTGGTGGTAATGAAGGTGTATTTGAAGTTGTTCAAGTTGGTAAAAACGTCAAGAACCTTGAAGTTGGCGATTGGGCTCTCCCAGCGGTCAACTGTATGGGTACTTGGAGAACTCATCTCATTATTGACGGGTCCTCGTTGAATGCATTGAAAGATCATTCCAAGATCACCCCAATTCAAGCTGGTACTGTTTCAATCAACCCAGCCACTGCTGATCAAATGTTGAAGGAGTTTGTTGAATTGAAAAAGGGAGACTGGTTTATTCAAAATGGCGCAAACTCTGGTGTTGGTCGTGCTGCTATTCAATTGGCTGCCCAACAGGGTATCAAATCGATCAATGTGGTCCGAAGCCGTGATGACTTGGACGATCTCAAGAAGGATTTGAAATCTCTTGGTGCCACTCATGTTATTACTGAAGAAGAATCCGGTAGCAAGGAGTTTGGTGAAACTATCAAACAATGGGTTGGAGATTCTCAAGTCAAGCTTGCTTTGAACTGTGTTGGTGGCAAATCTGCCACCAATATTTCCCGGAAATTGTCTCCAGGTGGTCACTTGGTTACTTATGGTGGCATGTCTGGTCAACCAGTTACTATTGGTGTTGGCGATTTAATCTTCAAGGATATTCACTGCCATGGGTATTGGTTGTCCAACTGGGGTAGAAAATTCCCAGAAAAGCGATACAAGTTGATCTTGGAATTGTTGGATATGATAGCCGCTGGTAAACTCAAGGATATCCCGGTCAAGACTAATACTTGGAAATCCGGTGCATCCAAGGAGGAATTGGGCAAGGTGTTCCATGATGCCATGGAAGCCGCTGTTCAGTCCAAGGGTAAACAAATCATTTTATTTGAATAGTGTCTTGTATATATATATATATATGTATATTAGGTTATTTAGCTTTACAAGCACAGTGATCAGTACAATCGCATTCCAACCCTTGTCTAGTGCAATGGCAAGATTTTGTCACTATTGCTGCGGCATTGTTCATCTTGCAGCAACTGTCGGAGCCACCGGCGGTTTCGGAAAACGCCAATTTGGAAGTTTTATCCTGCAAACTTTGCACATCTCCATTAGTCGCCGCACGAGCCCCACTGGTCGTCATCGCATGAGATGGCGGCACATCCAACGCAGGATTTTGCAAGAAAAAGTTTCTTGGACGCAACAACAAAGTCATTGGCTCCGCTGGCATGATTGGGAAATCCTCCGGTGCTGGGAAATGCGTCAATCCAAACATGTGGTAAGCCACAATGGCGGTATTTTCAATACTAGCAGACCCATCGCCAATCCATTCAGTGATACCTTTTGTTGGGTCACCAGAGGTTTGTGGCACATGTGGTCCAGCTGGGAACACTTTATCGTCCTTCAATGGCACAATCTGCATATGATGTCGTGCAAACCCAGCCCGTTTCCAAACCAATGATCCTTCTTTGGGTAACAAAACTGGACATTCTCGTGACACCAATTTATACGACGCTGGCTTGCCACTGTACTCGTTGATCTTTTTGGGGTTGAAAAAATCCCAAGTTCGAGACGTGGTGCCGTCATAATTGGTTTGAGATTCTCCAGCAGTCTTGAAAACTGTTCGCAGCGGTCGGAACCCGTTGCCATACTTGTTTTCTGGGTGTCCAACTGCGTACGGAGACCGTTCAGCGTCAACCATGGCCGCAGAGTTTTCATCACCATCAATGCTTGGTTCTATCCGGAGAGAAAACAAATGTTGATGATTGTGTGCGTTGACTCCTGGATATACTTGTGTACCCCATCCGTGGGTATCTTCACCAGGGTTCATGCAATAAGTGTTTAAAATCCCGGTGAGTTTAATTTCCAACTGGATGGTACCATCTTGGTGGAAGATCCAATAAACCATGTATTCGTAGTTGGCGGCTGTGAAAATTTGTGAGATGATCAATTTGGTTCCTCGTGTGACGATAGAAGTAGCAAATGCGTCTCTGAAATCGGAATGCTTGAACAAAACCCCATCATCTTCCTCGTGGATGCAAATGGCGTTCTTAATAGTGATTGCATCTCCGCTTCGGTCGACAAAATGGCCATCCAAGTACTGAATCACCCCTTTGCAATCACACCCAAGAGACAATGGATTGGTCATGTATCCTGCACCATATTCACCCAAATCAAACGCGTGTTTCCGTTGATGGGGATGTTCTGGATTACCATAAGGAACCACCATTTCAGCAAGCGACAACCTTTGGAAGATTGGTCGTTGGGTTCCATTATCGTCGAAAGCAATATTAGACAAGACAATCCCTTCACGATAGTTGAATCCAATATGAAACTTGAACTTTTGCCAGTCCATGATTCGCCCGTTGAGCTTAAAGTTGACTCCCTCTGGTTGAGTAACTGCAATCGGTTTCACCTCTCGATACCCAGTAGTCTTTGCAATATCCTTTGGATTGTAGTTGGCATGTGGAATGTTTCGTCGAACTGGCCGTCTCACTGGAGGAATATCAATGTATACGACCTTTTTGTTTTCAGTATCAACAATCGGGCAAAAGTCTAATGGATGAGAATACTGCGAATCATCTTCATCACTTCTATAATACATCAAAGCTTGTTGCAATCGTTTGCTTGTACCCCATCGTTCATCATATCCAATAGTCCAAGGGTCGCAGTATACCATATGCATCTCATCAGCATTGATGCCAGAGATTCGGCATTGTTCAATAACATTTGGATCAGCCCGAACGATATCTTCAGAAGAACACAAATCCTCCACAGTCAAAATCGGTTGAACACCTTTATGAACACTTGATCCCAAAAACTTATTTTGAGTCAACGAAACAGTCCCTTCAATAACTCCGTCGACTCCAGTTTGCAAAATGACAAAGTAAACCTGTCGATCTGGCACCGACAATACAGAAGGTTTAGCCTGCCATTTCCGCAACTCTTCACGAGATGGCTCTTTCATAGTAATAGTGTTGAACGAGATTTGGTTACCAGAAAATTCATTCTTGATAATAGTCACGGCAGACTTGATCTCCCCTGGACTTAATGGATCCAATGGATGAGATACTGCTGGCGCGCTTGTTGCATGGGAAGAAATCAGGTTTAATCGTTCCATGATTGTATTCGTTATTTTGAATACACCAGACGACGGATTATCCTTTTTATATAACTATTAAGTTTGTTGAGTTTTGACATTTTTGTGGATCATGATTCCGTTTGTGTAGATAAGGATAATGCTTCCTAACTAGGATATCCCCTCCCCTCTGTGTCTCGTTCTCTTCCCGTCGCGCGGCTATCTCATCCCGTCCATGGGCATGGCAGGATAGGGTAAAAATTGACCAATCACACAACGGTTTTAATAAAATTATCTTTACATAACCTTATCAATATCTATTCATCTCCACCCTGAGAATACTCAACCTTGTTAACAGCTCCCATCGCCAAAAGTCGGTCTCTCATTGCACGGGCAATCTTTTGTTCCTGTTCATCCAATCCGGTGAAGTCCAGATTAGACACCCAATCAGCAACACCATGTTGCAGTACATTTCTTGGACGGGCGGCTTTACCATTGGTATGGCCGATAGATCCATGTAAAGTCATTCGTTCTTTGGTCGAGTCGTAAACACCTCGGTGAAGGATATTGTTGTCATAGAAAATCACATCACCAGGTTGCATGTCAACAACAGTCATGCCTGGTAGCTCATCAGCAAATGGATCAGCGGCCCTTTCAGCATCAGTTCGAGCTCGAGCATGAGATTTTGGAACAACAACCAAAGACCGGTCTTGGTACAGTGGGAGGTTCCATTGAGCATGCCAAGCCGGTTCCTTCAACCGTTCCAATTCCTCTTCAGCAGATACAGTTGGTGGAATATCATCACGATGCCATCGCAAAGCGAAATCTCGGTCTGGTCGGATCAACATATTATATAATTCCATAACCAAATGGTCGTCATTATCGTCATCAAGCAATTCCTTCACTACAGATCGTACTTTATCATTGAAATAAGAAGTCGTAAACAACTTGTGATCTGGCAAGTCTGGATGCATCAAATGTTGAATGCCCCAGATCCCTTCAGATGGATCAGTACCCCATGGTGGAAATTGTTTTGGCAAAGTTCGAATATGGGGCCATTTACCAGCTCGGGCCAGATCAACAGATCGGTTAGCGGCGGCTCGAAGATCGGTGATTTCCTGCTCGGAGAGAACGTTTGGAATCCGAACAAACCCGTCTCGTTCGATAGATTGTTTAAAGCTCAGTCCAGTGTCTGGAGATACAGTCATTGTTGTTTGTTTTGTGTTTGTTGAAAAAAAAAAAAAAATTAAACTCGGTATTTGGTCGGTATTTATATGGTATGGTGGGAAAAAATGTTTTTCATTTGGCCCGGGAAGCGGGGTACAACGAAGAGCTGAGCATGTAACGTTAAAACAGGACCCACCAGCGGCATGGCCCGCATGGAGCGCCTGCATTGGTAACATGTAACGTTGTACGTACATTCATTGGAAAATCCCACAAATCACAAGATAACGTTGTCGTTTTGTTTACGTATCGGTGCCACCACCGTTGAGAAAGTGTTAGGGGTTGTGTTCCTGAACGGTGACGCAATTGCAACACTAGGTGTTGAACTTCCAAAATATTCAGATCTGCCAGATCTGCCAGATTGCTTAGTATCGTGAAGGAGGAAGTCAGTTGATTGATACGACAAATTACGACAGTACGACACTCGAGAGATTGCGGGTCAAGGGAGGACACACACCCTCTGGACCATCGGATTCGATGAGACGTTGAACAAAATGTACCCCACATCCTGCGTGATGAGCATGTTCTACAACCCTGGAATTTTTTAAAGCTATTATAACCAGTGGTTCATGATTTTTTGACGGTGGTCGGGGTCGACCGGAGTATTCAGGCGAGATTTCCCGGCGGTGATGCGCCGCTCATCTCCGCCAGCCGCACCGGAGTTTGATTTTTTTTTTTTTTTTGTTGTGTACGTTGTTTATTGTAAAGATATAAAAAAAATAGATAGTACTATTAAAAATAAAGTAGGATGAATAAATAAAGAAATATGATTACCAAGAAAAAAAAATTGGTTGTAGTACTACAAAATACCGCCCAATCCACCAAGCATATCGCCCATTCCACCTAATCCACCGAGCATATCGCCCATTCCACCCAGGTCGCCCAATCCACCAAGCATATCACCCATTCCACCCATTTCGCTACCTCCAAGCATGTTTCCTAATCCACCTAGCATATCGCCTCCGCCGCTACCACCTAGCATATTACCCAACCCGCCAAGCCCGCTGCTGCCGCCGCCGCTGCCGCCGCCGCTGCCGCCGCCGCTTCCACCCATCATCTTACCCAAAGAGCCTGCCATTGAAGTCAAAGAACTCAATCCTTTAGTAGCAGTTTTGGCCACTTTGGAAGCATCTTGGATTCCGGAGTTGATGGTGTTGCTGTTGCTGTTGCTCTTGCTGTTTCTACTGTTAGAGGTTCTAGCTTTGCTGTTGGTTTTGGTGTTGGCGTTGGTGTTGCTGCCGGAACTGGAGCTGCCAGAGCTGCCAGTCGCACCTCCGGCAATCTTGCCAATCCCAGCGGCAACGTTGGATACGCTGTTGGCGCTATTTGATGCACCTTTTGCCGGGTTTCCAGAAGTGGTAACGGCCTTTGAAACACCGCCGACAGTGCCAGTCCCACCATTTGCAACATTACTAATACCGTTGCTGGTGGCTTTTTTGTTCGCTTGGGCATTGCCAACATCACGGGCGGCAATGCCGTTAGTGCTGCCGCCACTGCTGCCATGGCCAGATACGCTACCTCCAGAGGAACTACCCTCGACGGGTCCAACAGTACCAGTACCACCTCCAGTAACTCCGCCTGCGCTACTACCACTACCACTACCACTAGCGCCTCCATCGAGCGAGCCAGTAAGAGAGCCGAGGCCTCCAGAACTTCCAGAGAGGCCGCCAGCTACACCACCTAGATCCCCGGCCAGCTGTGTAGCGCCAGATATAATGCCGGTCACACCGTTGCTGATACCAGAAAGACCTGGCACACCGTTTGTCCTGCCACCAGTAGCGGCCCGTGTAATATCGCCTGCACCGCCAACAATGCTAGTGACACCGTTAGCAATGCTACCAAGACCGCTGCCGGTGGCTTTTTTGTTAAGTTCGACATTGCCAACATCACGGCCATAAATGCCGCCATCACCTGAAGTATCACCGGAACTATCGCCTGAAGCATCCCCTGAAGCATCTCCTGAAGCGCCACTTGACGCACTGCCGGTACTGCCCGTTGCGGCGGCTCGTGCGGCGGTAAGTTGCTCAGCAATAGTCGCTGGCAACTGGGCGTTAAGAGTAGTTGGAAACCCAACTGGGAACATTTGATGCATAGCCGAGAATAATGAGGCCGGGACTTCAGACGGGACTCCCGAAGGAATCAAGCTTTGGATATTATCTGGGACAGTTGCTGGAACACCATTGGGGAACATGGCACGGACTTGGGCCAAAACTTGGTTTGGCAGGTCGCTTGGCACCCCATTAGGGAATCGTGTCCGCAATCGAGACAATATTTGGTTTGGCATATCAGAGGGCGCACCAGATGGCAAATTGGCTTGCACTTGAGCTAATATGCCCGATGGAAGTGCAGTTGGGATGATTATTGGTGCAGTCCAAGACCATGACCAAGTGGTACCAATTTGGTTGGAAGGATTGGGGGACATTAAAGCCATTAGATTGCCAAAGTCTCCAAGGTTCTTAAAGTTGAGGTTGTTGCCCATCCCTAGAGCGCCGTTTCCAACTGTGAAGCTACTGGTACTGGTACCAGTGCCAGGGGTTCCACTGATATCGATTGAGCCACCGCTAGACCCGCTGGAGCTTGTCGAAACCGTAGAGCCAGATGAGCCGCTGTTTGCGTCAATATTTGCTGAAACAGACGGGTCGATCGAAGCAGATGGGTTAGCTGAGGCAGATGGGTCTCTGTTGTCATCACCGCTGCCCCCGACGATAGGACCCGAGCCACCGGAAGAACTGCCAATGTTGACTTGGGACCCACCAGTAGCTGCTGCACCTGGAATAGTAAAAGTTGTTCCATGGCTATAGGAGTATACCTGCATGGTAGAAAGCCCTCCTGGTTGTCCAGCCAGTGCCGCCATTCCATTTCCGTTAGAATCCGCCGCATTTCCAATTGGACCACCGCCGGCAGCATTGACACTTCCGCTAACCATGCCATTACCGCCAATTGCCTGTCCGTTAATCATCCCTGATGCACCAGTTGCTGTCACGTCTGCGGCTTTGTCAATTGCAGTTTCAGGTTGCACATTTTTCTTGTGTACCACTACACGCTCGGCGCCAACAAGACTAGCAGTATTATCATTTCCATCCATAGCATCAAAATCTTCATCCTTCATAACGGCCTTTTTCATAGAATTCAAGTCTTTTTCCCGCTGTTGTTCCGCAATAGTTTCCCGATAATACTGTTCTTGAGCAGCTTTTTCGGCCTTCAATGCCGCTTCTTTGACCGGATCTGGAGATGCTTGTTGCGCCGCTGGGGCTGTCGATGCAGGTGGAGCTTTTAGCATTGCTGGTTTCAGCACACCCTCAGCGGTAGCAGCCGTAGAAGGAATAGAGGTTTTACGAGAACCGATTGCCTGAGTAGTTGGTGGCCAAGCGGCAGTGACTACTACGTCCTGGTCACCAGCCGCTGACTGTGGCTTGATTGCCGCTGATTGAGCGCTTGTAATTGCCGAAGCGACAACTAAAATAAGCTTGAGCTGCATTTTTCTCCTACAGCTTGTTTTACCAAGAAGACAGAAAAAAATAATTTAGTCTCAAATAGGAGCGACTGGTATACCATTTATACTACGGGAGAACGGGATTATTACACAGGCTTGTCAATATACAAATGACAATACTTAATGATAAATAAAAAAACCTCTGTTACTTCAAACAATTGTGCATGGGGATGCATATCCCGAAAAACAAAAGGCCAGTTTAACCCAGTCGGTACCTTTTGTGCGTGCTCAGACCGGCTTAGAATGTAAAATACCAACGGGTAGTGATCAATACCAACGGTTAATGGTATTGGTTAAGACACACGGGTTTTAAAAGTTTATTCAGTGGATGTATATTTCAAACGTTATCTTGAAAATTTCTCCCGTCGTAGGAAGCGTACTATATGTGTGTGAGTTTTTTGAATTTTTTTTCCGCCAAGGTTATCGTTCCAGCAAAGTTATTTTCCTACGAACTTACCGCGCAGGGATCTAAATTTAACTTTGTCTATTAGGTTGCATGAGTAAATACATCCACAATCACCATGCATGGATGGTACCTGAAAATTGGCATATAAACCTCCTGATATCCGGCCACCCCGCAAATTCACCGAACAACGTTTTAACCTTTTTTTTTTTTTCCCACGTACGTCTGGGGGAACTCTCTCTGGAAAAATAGTCGTCTTTCAAGATTTTGTACTTGACAGTACCCAGTACCAACCTTTCTGTGTCTCATTTAAAACATCCAAGCTTCTGCGATGATCAAATTTAGCAAATAAAAAAGAAATAGAGCCGCACTTAAGACGGCGGTGCATACGACGAGGAAAAAAAAGTTAATAAAAGAAAATTGCCCTAAAACTCATATAACAAATATGAAAGATACCTATAAAAAAAAACTGCCTATATTTAGAAGAAAAGTGTTGTTGCAAATGTTGTTGTTTTTATTCTTTTAAAACATCCAAACAACTTATTTAGAAGAAAAGCTTTGTTGTTTTGACCCTTTTAAAACACCCGAACATCTTATTTTGGGATAGTGTTCTGCAATTCTCGGCTTAGGTGAGCCAAATGCTGAGTATCCATGTGGTAAGTTCGGCCTTCCTTAATCAACCGGTTAACGTTTCGAATCAAAGAACCAGTGACTGGAGTCAATGCAACATCAACGGCACCACCAACCAGATTACCAAGCACTACTTCAACACCATCAGTAATCGATTGGAAGGTTGGGCCCAAGATTGCGTTACCAACAATATCGCTCATTCCAAAAGTCAAGTAGTGTGCAGCTCCGAAAATAGTGCCCAAAGAAGCATCAATTTGACCATCCAACCCAGTAATCAACGCAGCAGCAGTCACTTGACCAGCTTGGGCTGGATTATTGACAGCAGTGTGAATGACTTCATTCATTCGTTGTGCAGCGTTGATAACATGGGCTCGAGCATCATCAAAGATGTGCCAGTCCAAAATGGAGCCTCGCTTGTACAAATCGGCTAGTTGTTCGTCGGTTAGGTCATCTTCAAAGGAAGATCGCTTGGTGAAGAAGTCATCATAAACTTCGTCTTCACCAAGATCTCGCTTTGGCAAGGTATTTTGCAATTGAGAAGACAAGTGCTTCAACTTGGAAGTATCCATGTTGTAGGCCTTGCTTTCCTTAATCAATCGGTTGACATTCTTAACCAAAGAACCAGTCAATGGAGATGCAACCAAGTCGATAGCACCGCCAACAGCATTACCAAGCAACACTTCAATACCATCAGTAATCGATTGGAAGGTTGGGCCCAAGATTGCGTTACCAACAATATCGCTCATTCCAAAAGTCAAGTAGTGTCCAATACTGAAGATAGTACCCAAACTGGCGTCAATTTGGCCGTCCAACCCGGTAATCAAAGCAGTAGCAGCAGTGGTACCAACTCGAGATGGATCAGATTGGATCATATGAGTCAATTGTTGCATACGTTGAGCACCGTTAGTTATGTGAGCTCGAGCATCTGCAAAAATTCGCCAGTCCCATGGATTGAAATCGGGTCGGGTTTCTGGTGCCTTTTGGGTTGAAACGGCATTCTTGACGCTGTTGTCCTTGGTGTGCTTGTGATTACCTCGCAAGTAAGAGAAACCGTGATGAGGCTTCTCCGCAGCAGCAGCAGCAGCAGATGCGGCTGGGACTTCAACGTGGTAAGATGGTGATTCTACTGCTTGGACTGTGTCGGCAGATGTTTCAAGAGCTGCCAAAGCAGTAGCAATAGAGAGCAAAAGAGTGAAAGACTTGGAAGCGGGAACCATTTTTGATACTATGAGAAAGCTGATAAAGAATGATTCAGATGTTGATAAAAAGGAATGGATAATGGATGGATTTGTCGAGTATTTATAGTAAAATTGGACCCCCCCCCCATTTATAAAACCCAGGAGAAAGAAGACTTTCGCTAAAAAGATCCGTTAAAGTTCAAAAGGTTAACCAGTTTCTGTGTTTTGAAAAAAATCATTTTATGTATTGTTTCTTGTCCTTTTCAACCAGATAATTAAGCGAGATTCATTGGTCCTAGATCTCGATCCGATGATCGGAGATTACACAGCGAGAGTTTAAACGCCAGCCAGGCCATCTCGTCAAACTCTGACAAAATAATGCCCCTGTTATGGAAAAAAGCATCATATAATCAGGCTCAAAGTTATTCAAAGAGCTGTTAGGCTTTCAAAAGTTTGCCGGGTATAGGCGTTAATAACCACAATCGCCATGCCATACTAAGCCGCACAAGTCCTCCAGATTCTGATATTTAGGCTTTTTTTCCCATAAAAAAAATATGCCCGGACTTGGCTAAAACCGAAGTACCGTAACCGGCAAGTTAGCCGATATAATGTAAAGCCCAAAAAAACAGATCATGTACGCCTCCCGCAGTAATCCTCATCCCAGAGTGGGATGGTTCGGGATAAATGGACGCGAAAACCCGGAATTACTCGCAGAGCACCGACCTTGCCAGACATGAAAAGGGCAGCAATGTATGCGTATGGGTATATTTTCTTTTAACTCACTAGCAATGCGGACCTATGTCGCCCATCAAACTGGATTGACCGTGTAATACCGACATGCCAACAAACTTAGATCTGATAATGAGTGCACAATCGGTAGAACGGATCTAGATCGAATAAGAGAATAGAAAACTCTCGAGGATGACAAATAGTATTATCCCCCCTGGAGCGTAAATTACGAAACCAAAATCCTAAACGACCAAAACTAAATCCTTTGCTGGGGAAGCTCCACTGGAACAATATGGAAAAATGTCGGATCATCTAGATTACTATGTGTTGATTATTCAACCCGGCGAGTGGAGGCCGAAAAGCTGCGCCAGCGTTGGACTGAAGTGGAGGAGGCGTCTGTAAAAACAGCACAAAATGCGGGGAACCTGTTTTTTTTTTTTTTTTTTTTTTTTTTTTTTTTCGCTTAGTATCCCCGAGCTTGCCCCTCTTCTACTGCAAGGCCACTTCTCGGAAGGCTCTTTTCGACTTACAATTCCCTGGCAATTTTTCTGCAGCACACCCCACTTTATTACACTGGTTTCCGCATCTTTTTTTTTTTAAATTATTTAATTTTTAATCTTTTTTTCCTTTGGTTCTCTTTGCTTATGCTTTCAAATCTTTTTTTTGTTTATTCTTGTTAACTTTAAAAGACTGATAGTTATGATGGCTCCTGAAGTTAAATCTCCGTCTTCACCAGAGACGTTTACCTTCAAACGATCGTCGTCCGTAGCAGGGTTCTCCCCACCCGGTGGCGGAGAATCTACTTCTCCAACCGACCACGATAATAGTCGCTCAAAAAGAAGAAGGTCTCGTAAAGGACTTGAGAAGCAGTATCAATGTGATGAAGCAGATTGTGGAAAAAAATTCACCCGGTTGGAGCATTTATCCAGGCATCAGTTGAACCGTACGTGGAAAAATTTAAATTGTTTTTTGTGGAGAAGACACTAACAAAGAATAGACCGCCCGAAAGAAATATTCAAATGTACATGGGCTGGATGTGAAAAGACGTTTGTCAGAGAAGATTTACGACAGAGGCATTTGGAACGACATGAAAAACGACCTACTAACAACGGACCTATTCGACGGCCTGGAAGAAGACCCTCGCGAAACAGTATGAGTAATACAGAAGACAATGGGCAGAGGGTTGCTCCTACAGCTAGCATCTCACCAACATTACAATCAACAATACCATCGACCGTACTGTCGACAAACTCAAATCCAATGTTATTCAACGAAACTTTAATGCCGGAAAAGAAGGCGCGAGGGAACGGGTCTGCGGCGAATGACATGCCATACACACATGGGTATTTCTCAGATGTACCCACAGAAAACGGTAATTCAAATGGCAAAGTGGACTCATTTTCCATCGACGGGCCAATGTCAGACCTGAGAACAACTTCATTACTACCAACTGGCTCGTCCACTGCGGCTGCTACTTCCGAACAAACGGCAGATGCAGATGCAAATCCAACAGATTTGATATCCTGGTTGTTTTCGGATGCCATGATGTCAAATGTCAAAGATCCAATTTTGCCTCCATCGTTTTATTCGTTCGATTCACCAATGTCGTTGAACAGTTTATTATCGCCTCCATCAACTCAAGAGGAGATCACCATGTCGGATTTGAAACGGCAGGAATTGTTCACAATAATCGACATGGAACACCACGAAGCAGCTGCTTTGGGCAATTTTCAGAGATATATTGCTAAATTCTGGGCTTATATCCATCCTCAATATCCGATTCTTCACAAACCATCGTTTCAAGCAGATAATTGTCCTGGTGGGTTACTGTGGGCTATTTTGTTATTAGGTGCTGCAATTGACAAGCAGTACGATTTTACAATCCAGATAGCGGAACCTTTAAGGTGGTATTTATTTGGGTCTAGTGATTTTCATCCACCAGCAAAGCTATATGTGATCCAAGCTTTGGTGATGTTGGAGTTGTATGAAAAGACCATGTCTAATCGACGAGAACATGAACGGGCTCACATTCACCATGCTACCTCGTTACAGTTGTTGAGACGAGGATCTGTATTACGAGGCATGGAATCACCAAGAGAAGTGGATCCTTGGAAACGGTGGATTGAAACAGAAGCAGCAAAGCGTGTCGCGTTGATGGCGTTTATATTGGACGTGTTTGACGCCACAATGTTTGGTCATTCCATGGTCATGTCAGTCCACGAAATAAGGCTTTCGTTACCATGTTCCGAGAATATATGGGCGGAATTTCCTAGTGAAAAGGGCATTCCACGGATTCAAAGCACTCCATTCTTGGTGGCATTGAAAAGGCTGCTAAACAAGAACCATGTTGAAACTGGACCGTTTGGCCGGCGTGTATTGCTCGGTGGGTTATTATGTATCAGTCATCAAATGCAGGAACAAGACTTGCAAGTTAGCAGTCTTGGATGGGGACAGTTTAAGGATACATGGAGAGATATTCTTGGCCCGGCTTATAACTTTTGGAAGCAAGATTACGACAGTTCGCTGAAAGATGATGTACCGGTAGGTGGAGAAGCAAGCAACTATTCTTACATGATGGAATTGCAAGGCTGTACTTCATCTTTCTATCACTTGGCACACATGTCAATGATGATCACGTTTTTGGACTCACAGGTCTATGCTGGCTGTCCGTCTGTACTGAACCAGCCGGTGAGACAAGTGGATCACGAGAATAGTGTGAGGAAGATCAATGAATGGGCCATGAGTCCCTACGGTCGGCAATCATTCTGGCATGCGCTTCAATTCCTCAAGGAAATGTACCTCACTGTGGCAAGTAAAGACTCGTCGTCGTTGTACCTTTCTCAGTGCAGTTGTCCAGCAGCATCTACAAAAAGTCGGGCGACTAGCGCAGCACTGGAGGACGGGGATAGTAAAGACCTTGACGTTACATACCCGCCGCTAGAAGACATGGTCAAGGTAGAATACGATTCGTTCAATGATCCGGTTGGCAAACGTCCAAATGCAGTGTATCTTTCTGCATTAATGGTTTGGTCGTTTGGGTACTGCCTTGAAGGTCCGGAATCGACGATTCTTGCGGAGACAGTCAGTAGCATTGAACAAGAATTACGATCCGCTGCAAGACAAAGCGAGGAGCTTCCAAGTGGTGAAAAAGTCGTGATTGAACCTGAAGAGGCTGTCGTTAGTATTGAGAATGAAACTGGGCATATCCAAGCCGCAGAGGATGGTTATGAGTACCTGCATCGTCTATCGCAATACTCTCCTGATGAATTGACTACCGTGTCTAACAAAAATGATACTGTGGGATTACTGCGAATGGTAGTTCAAAGCTTGAAATTTCACAACGCTGAATTGGTTCAAGAAGGAAGACGGCTATTGACTCATTGTATTGATAGATCTCTAGGTCGAAACAAGCTCCGATGCGAGTACATGTTTGGTCCAAAAACCAAAGGTGGAGTTAGTTAACTCGTAATTCAACTGATATGAGTTGTACATAATTTATTATTATATTTAAGAATTTTTTTTTTTTTGTTCATTTAATCTTGCTCTGCAATGGATACCAGTCGTTCGTCGATTTCCTCAACAGACAACTTCCGAAACCCATCTGCAGTACAAACCCCGACTTCGATATCATTCTTTCTAAAATCAACTGCCAACACATTTGACAATGAAATAATTGCAGTTTCTACCACTGTCTTCCAATCACCGGCGGCAAATTCCTTATTCTTCAACTTCTTTTCCAAATGATTCATAGCTTCTTGTTGCTTTGGACCAGTAGCAGTTGCCTTGTATCCAACATAATACCCAGCTGGATCACATTTGTACAATTGAGGTCCAAATTCGTCATCAACAGAGATAAAGGTCATTGCCACCCCCAATGGTCGCATATATGCTCGTTGAGTATAAACTTGACTGACATTCGCCATTCGCTTGGCCAAAACATCACATGGAATTTCATATCCGTTACTGTATCGAAATTTAGCAGCTTCAGATCGAGCTCTGTCTACCAAAGGTTTGCAATCAGCAATTTGACCAGTAGCCACCGCACCAACTCCTGGGGAAAGTTTGAAAATATAGCTGACAGAAGCTGGATCGAGAAGCTTATCCGGAACCTTTTTCTGGGAAATTACCACCGATGAGTCTTTACCTAATAAACCAATTGATGTGATGTTCGCTGATGTGATTGCTTTAAATGCATACTCTGGAAATCGCGAGGTTAGTATTTGGCAAATGAAGACGTGTTACATACCAACTTGGTACAATCGCCCTTCTGGGGAGAAGATTGTAATATGTCTATCAAATCCTGCGCTTCCTAATCAATTGTTAATACTTTTCGGTCTTTAGCATTGGACATACCAGACATGGTGATAGTTTACGGTGGCGTTTGTGTGTGTGTGTGTGTGTGGTGTGTGTGGGTGAGGAAAGAGAGATTTAATGTCCCAACCTTAGACGCATCACCAATTTTTTTTTTTTTTTTCTTTCCTTACCAACCAACCACCGGCTTGATAGAAAATGGTTGTTCAGACATGGGATGACCAGGAAACGACACTAGTATTCGATTCAAAAACTACAAGCAAAACACCCTTTTACGAAGCATTTGTCAATGGAGGGTCAAAACAGCGCGTTTCATACCATTACAACCAAGATGTCTCGAAATTTCATTTTGGCGCAAAGCACCCAATGAAACCGTTTAGGCTGATGCTTACCGACCATTTAGTATTAGGATACGGATTACATGATTTGATGGATTTATATGAACCAAGAAGAGCCACGAAAAGCGAAATTTTGGACTTTCATTCTGACGATTATATCGAGTTTTTGCAACGAGTAACCCCCGACAATTTGAAAGAATTCGATTTTGAGAAAATCAAAACGGATTTCAATATCGGTGATGATTGTCCTATTTTCGACGGAATGTATGATTATTCAAGGATATACGCCGGTACTTCATTAGATGCGTCGCGGAAGTTGCTGAATAACCAAAGCGATATCGCCGTCAACTGGACCGGCGGTCTTCATCATGCCAAGAAACATGGTGCTTCAGGGTTCTGCTATGTTAACGATATTGTATTAGCAATTTTAAACCTGCTGAGAATACATGCAAGAGTTCTTTATATCGATATCGACGTTCATCACGGTGATGGTGTTCAAGAAGCATTTTATCAAACCGACCGAGTTATGACACTGTCATTTCACAAGTATAATGGTGAATATTTCCCAGGTACCGGCAATTATGACGAAATTGGCGCGGACGATGGACAGCATTATTCGCTCAATGTTCCATTAAAAGACGGTATTGACGACGAATCATATGTGCGGCTGTTTAAATCTGTCGTCGAGCCAGTAATGAGCACGTACCAACCAGGAGCAGTGGTACTACAATGTGGCGCAGACTCTCTTGGATGTGACAGGCTAGGATGTTTCAACCTCAACACGATAGCTCATGGTGAATGTGTCAAATTTGTCAAATCTTTCCATGTCCCATTGATTGTCCTTGGGGGAGGAGGATATACTCCGCGAAACGTGTCCCGATTATGGGCTTATGAAACATCGGTATGTCTCAATGTCGATTTGGATACGCGATTACCTGCTCAAATGCCATTCATAAAATATTTTGCCCCAGATTATTCGCTTCATCCTAATTTGTCCGGCAAGCTTGAAAATAAGAATACACGGAAACACCTGGAGCAGGTGAAAATGAGAGTGATTGAACAGCTTCGGTATCTGAATGGTGCTCCGTCGGTCCAGTATCAACTGGTTCCACCTGACCTGGAAGGTCATACATTGGATACTGACGACGCTATGAAGGATGCAGAAGATGAAGAGATGAAAGATGTCACGAAAGACAGTTAACACACAAAACCATGGTGCTCCCCCCCTCCTGTATCTGTCTTATTTATTTATTTATTAATCCATAATGCCTTTTGTACATGTATACCGGCTACCGTTTTCTAAGGAAGGAATTACCGAAACTGGTAAACCCACAGGACCAACGTGCCCCGCATTTGCCGGCTATTTCGACCATCGGAAGTCTCCGGAATATGTGTCCATAACAGGGAATAGAAATTCCGAGGTGTGCTAGTAGTAGCGCAGTACGTGCATTTTACTAGTGTCAGGCCCAAAAACAATAAAACTGGGGAGATTCAGTCATCGCCCAATGGAACTCTCCAGCCGGTGGAATGGAAAAGTTCCCGCTCAGCCAGTAGGAAAACAGCGCTGTGCTGTGCTTGCTCCACACCAAAATTTTCATTTTTTTCACCCCCTCATTTGCAAACTCATTCACACGACATTCACTCAAAACAAAAGAACATTCTTTTTGCGGATTATTTGTCATTCACTCCAGAAATGTCTGTTGTCGAAGATAGTAGCGACCTTTCGCGTAAAACTTTTTACAAGTACGCCTCAATCGCGGACGGTAGTGACAAGTATTTGTCTTTGGGCGACTTTTTGAACGCTATTGCTCCTCCAGATGAGGATTATCACAAAATCACCAGAAAGTCATATGCTGTATTGTTCCAGGTAGCAGACCGATCTCAAAAGGGACGTGTTTCTTTGCATGACTGGTTTGCATTTGAACGATTGTTGGAAAAACCAGACGCGGAATATGAAATTGCATTCCGGTTGTTTGATCAAGAAGGACGTGGGGAAGTTGACTTTGAACAGTTTGTTAAACATTACGAGGAGAACAAATCCCCTGATGCGTTACCTTTTGACTGGAATTCAAACTGGGCTTCTTTATATCTAGGGGATAAGAGTAAACGACATGCCTTGTCCTATACAATGTTTTCTCAAATGTTGAGCGGGCTAATGGGCGAACGGGTCCGACAAGCTTTCCATCGGTATGACCCTAGCAATTCTGGTTATATCTTGCCAGAACAATTTCAAACTATTATCAACAAGACTGCTAGTCATAAATTGTCTGACACAATGTTGGAGAATCTACACACTTTGTGTAACATTTCGCAAAGTTCAAAAGTTTCTTATGCATCGGTACGTGCGTTTTTAAATGTTGTCCGTCATGTTGATATGGTAGATGTCATTGCTAATAAATCGACCACCAATTCTAAAGACGGGTTGATTACCCGTGAGGATTTTATGAGTGAAGCGGCAAAGAGCACCAAGTTTTCTCTTTTCACCCCGATGGAAATCGATGTACTTTTCCATTTCACTTCCTTGAATAACAAAACTGGTAGATTGTCTTTGGATGATTTTAGACGGGTGTTTGATCCAACTTGGCAAGATCCACAATCACGGTATATCAAATCCGAGCAATACAAGGTTGATGCTGCAAAGAATGCTTTGATAAACCCCAAGTCATTCTTGGGTGAAGTGTTTGAATCGATGTACAATTTCAGTTTGGGATCTGTAGCTGGCGCATTTGGTGCCACTGTTGTTTATCCAATTGATTTGGTCAAGACTCGAATGCAAAACCAGCGAGCTGCTACTCCTGGCCAACAATTACTTTACAAGAATTCTCTGGATTGTTTCACCAAAGTTATTTCTCGTGAAGGATTCCGGGGGTTGTATTCTGGGTTAGGACCGCAATTGGTTGGGGTTGCTCCAGAAAAGGCTATTAAATTGACTGTTAATGATTTGGTTCGTGGTAAAATGACCCAAAAGGACGGCTCCTTGCCATTGTGGGCAGAAATCCTTGCTGGTGGTTCTGCTGGTGGTTGTCAAGTTGTTTTCACCAACCCATTGGAAATCGTCAAAATTCGATTGCAAATCCAAGGTGAATTATCTAAATCTGTTGAAAATGCCCCAAGACGATCAGCGATTTGGATTGTCCGAAATTTGGGGCTTGTTGGTTTGTATAAGGGTGCTACTGCTTGTTTGTTGCGAGATGTCCCATTCTCAGCTATTTATTTCCCAGCCTATGCGCATTTGAAAAAGGATTACTTTGGTGAGGGTCCAAATAAGCGACTAAATATTTTCCAATTGTTGGTTGCTGGTGCAATTGCTGGTGTTCCTGCGGCTTATTTGACCACTCCATGTGATGTGATCAAAACTCGATTGCAAGTTGAAGCTCGAAAGGGTCAAACCAGTTATAACGGGCTGACGCATGCCACCAAGACGGTTTTCAAGGAAGAAGGATTCAAGGCCTTTTTCAAGGGTGGTCCAGCCAGAATTCTGCGGTCTTCCCCACAATTTGGTTGTACTTTGGCTGCATATGAATTTTTGCACCAAATACTACCACTACCAGGTCATCAAAAGACTGAAGCTGGTCATGCTACGCCTACTAGTGAACCAAAGATGGACACTCCTGTCAAGCATTTGAGAAGTAGAAATGCTCTAAAGATTTTGTTGGATATTGATGAAAACTTTGGTAAGCCTGGTGCATTGACTTCTGAACGAGCAAAGATGATTCCGGGGTTGAAAAATAACTAGACTATAGTATTAGAAGAAAGAAGGAAGAAAGAAAAAAAGTGTGTTAGAAAGAGCGATTCTTTTGTTGTTATATTATTTTGCTTTTATGTGTTTTGAAAAATTGTGTAAAGATAAGAAGCAGGGGGAGGGGGGTTCCTTATGTTAATTAATTACAAGCCGCCTGCGGCCTTTTGTTTTTGATTGTGAGCCGGTCGACGTTTTAACTTCCAATGCTTGCTCGGTAAGTTAGTACGGATGAGCGGTGCAACTTTTTTTTTTTTTTTTTTTTTTTTTTTTTTTTGTTTTGGACCCTAATGGTACTGTTATCTCGGGCAAATTAAAAGGCCACCCCACCTGTGGCTGATTAATCGGATTGGTTGATGAATTAAATCTATACAGTCGATATTTAATGCAGAGCACAGTCGAATTAATTACACATTAAGCGACAGGTTTAGTGAGTTAATTAGTGTCATGGTTGTATTGAATTAAATTAAACCAAACCAACTGTTAATTAAATACCAACATACGTCAGAAACATATGCCAACAAATAGTGCTTCAGGCGGCTAGTAAATTGCTGAGCTATTTGCAATATAAGGGGACTTGGTTCCCATCTGCTAAACTGCTAGGCGAAGTCGGACCAGAATATACCCAGCTACTGCGTATATTGTGGTCCTAGCTCATTTCCAACTTTTGCAACGGTTTGACATTTAAAGCATCAAAGTCTTGGTTTGGGTATAGGCAATTCATATGCTAATGCTGCACAGTACACTATGAAAATGGGGTTTTTTTTTTTTGAAGGATAACCACCAAACAAGGTAAAGACAACAACCTACGTGCAAAAAGACTTTATACTCGGATATGCAAATAACCGTCGAATAGAAAACACTTCAAACCAGTTTCACGATTTAGTACTTTATCGACAGTAACAGCTCCCCGCATTTTTACCAACAAGCCGCACTCGTGGTGGTGATGTGATGGATATTGGTCCCTAGCACCGGGGTAACGTTTCTACAATTCCATGATATAAAATGCCATTTTCCGGGTCATAATTTCACTAATAGACGGTACCCACCTGGATCTATCTCCAGAACCAAAAATTTTAACATCAAAGACCCTAATACACCCACTCCTCTTCAGCCCAAAGCATCGATCCCGGTCAAAGATATTCCGGAGCGCATATCTTGTCCATTTGCGTCCGCTTGCCTAGAAAAGCAAGCTTGGTAAGGAACATCGGCATAGAGACCCAAATACATAAGCCAGCGGCGCGCTGGCTGGCTGCAAAAAATAAACCCGCTCCCAGGCCGCAGCTAGCGCTCTCCCTTCTTGACACACAACAACTTTGACCCAGCGGTTTCTCTCAGCGTCTTATTCTTCAGTGTGATTCTGAACATTGTACACAAAGTGGCAAGAACGAAGCAACACTTTTTTTAAATTTTTATTCAAGACTCGAAGTCGTTGTATTATTGGAAGTTACAATCGGATAGTAGAATTCGATAAGGTATAATGGAATTTCCAATAGATGTATGTTGTTTTTTGTGATGCGTCTTCTCGTTGAGCAAAAAAAAAAAATAATTCTTTTTTTAAAAGAAGTGAGCTAACTAACGAAATATAGAACGATCCAGACAACAACGAGGTTGTTATGAACGACAATGATACATTGATGAAAGAATCAACAGCACCAGAAAAAATGGAGGTTTCAAACGAGGTTCCACAAGGTCCTTCAAATCAACCTCCACCACTTGATGCTTCTGATGGTATGCATAACATATCCGGCAAGGAAAAACTAACCGCTGTAATAGACAACGCTTTGAAAACTCGAGTGCTACATCCATTTGATGAATTGGAAACTGCCCATGAATTCACTCATACTTGGGAAATCAGCAATTGGAAAGAGTTGACAGAAAAGGTTCATAGCGACCCAATTGAACTAGATGGTTTCAACTGGAAGATTTTATTATTCCCAGAAGGTAATCGTGACGACTCTAGCGTCTCTTTATACTTGGAAGCTGCTCCAATAGATGATAAGGGTCAAGATGATTGGGCTGTATGTGCACAGTTTGGATTAATAATGTGGAATCCGGTAGCTCCAACGATAAATTGTTCTTCTTCTGCTCATCACCGATTCCACCCAGAAGAACGGGATTGGGGTTTTACAAGATTCTGTGATAGACGTGAAATGTCAATTGTAAATGCAGAAGTAGGCCATTCAATGGTGGAAGACGACAAGGTTAATATTACTGCAGTCGTAAGAACTTATAAAGATCCTACTGGGGTGCTGTGGCACAATTTTATCAACTATGATTCAAAGAAGGTTACGGGATATGTTGGTTTGAAGAACCAAGGGGCAACGTGTTACTTGAATTCATTAATGCAGTCACTGTTTTTCACAAGAAAATTTCGGCAGTTGGTATATCAAATTCCTAGTCAGGGTGAACCACCAGATGATGTGTCTGCTGCATTACAACGAGCGTTTTATTTGCTACACAGTTCAGATATTCCAGTGGGCACATTACAGCTAACCAAGGCATTTGGGTGGGATTCTGGCGATGCATTTACACAGCATGATGTTCAGGAATTGGAACGTGTATTGATGGATAAACTCGAAAGTCAAATGAAAGGGACTCAAGTTGAAGGTCTGTTGAATGATTTGTTTGTGGGACAAATGAAGAGTTTTATCAAATGTGTTAATGTGGACTATGAATCTTCCCGTACTGAAGATTTTTGGGACTTGCAAATGAATGTAAAAGGAATGAAGACTTTGGAAGATTCGTTCAAAGATTATGTTCAAGTTGAAATGTTGGAAGGAGAAAACCAATATCAGGCTACAGGATATGGTCTTCAAGATGCCAGAAAGGGTGTTGTTTTCCAATCTTTCCCACCTGTACTGCATTTGCAATTAAAACGATACGAATATGACTTTATGCGAGATTGTATGGTTAAGGTTAACGATCGATATGAATTTCCACTGGAAATTGATTTATCGCCTTATTTGGAAGAAGGATCAGACATGAGCGAGTCGTGGGTATACGCATTGCACGGGGTGCTGGTTCATGCCGGAGATCAAAACGCCGGTCATTATTATGCATTGATTAAGCCAACTGCTGAAGATGATTGGTTCAGATTTGACGACGACCGTGTAGTGAGAGCTACTGAAAAAGAAGTTTTGGAGGATAATTATGGTGTTGATGATGTACCACCATTGACGGCTAATAACTTGCGGTTCAACCGAATTGCCAATCTGAAACGCCACTCTAGCGCTTATATGCTTGTTTATATTCGAAAATCTCGACAACATGATGTATTGAGTAGTGGAGACGATGTTATCCCAGCTCATATCCCAGAACGAATTGAGCAAGAAAGACGGGAGGAACTTCAGCGACGAAAAGAACGAGAAGAGCAGCAATACATGTGCATCTTGAAGCTATGCAGTACTCGACAGTTTATGTATTACCAAGGGTTTGACATGGGTCAATGGGATCTAGCAATTAAGAGAGATGGTGAATCATGGCAACCGCAAGCAAATCCTGATGAGTTGAAACTTCGAAAGGATGATACTATTGCAGAGGTTTATGAAAATGTCGCTCGACATTATAACATGGATGTGCAAATGGTTCGATTATGGACCATGGTAGCACGACAAAACAAGACTTATCGGTTAGATTCACCAGTGGAATACAGCGAAACAATGCGGTTGGAGCAGGTTCGACCACGATCAGGGTCCCGAGGTATGGATGAAGCAAGATTCTGGGTAGAATTTATCGAGGTTGATTCTGATGGGAACCGTCTTGTCAGTAATGGTGAATCGACACCAGCGGCAGCAGGAAGTGGTGAGTCTGATGAATTGGACGGCAAGTCTTTGTTATTTTTGAAATTTTATAGTCCAGAATTACGCATGATTCATGGTGTTGGTACTCATACTGCGAATAATTCAGACAAGATTCAAACCTTGGCAGCATTTATCCGAGATAAGATGCAGTTGCCTGAGACTACTGATTTGCGACTTTATGAGGAGGTGAAACCAGATATGATTGAAGATTTGGATATGAACAAGACCTTTTTTGAATCGGAAATTTCGGATGGTGATATTATTTGTTTTGAGTTTGTTCCGTCTCCAGGAACGCCAAAGGAAGTGGAAGGTCCAGGAGCCAAGGAGTTTTATGACTTTATGAACCATCGAACCAATGTGTCGTTTAAACGGCGACTTCATCAAGAAAGCAGTGAAGAAGAAGAGGGCAGTTACCCAGAAGAATTTGACTTGTGGTTGAATAAACGCGATGGGTATAAAGAAATGAGTAAAGCGGTTGGTGAACGTCTCAAGGTTGACCCGTCTCATTTGCAGTTTTTCACCCCGGATAGTTATGGCGGTGTCAAAAACCCGATTAAGAGGACTGTGGGTACTAGTATTCGACAATGGCTGCCTGGTGCATATTCTCATGACCGAAATATCTTGCTGTATAATGTGTTGGATATGAGTTTGGACGAGTTGGAGCAAAAGCAGTTGATTACAGTGTCTTATTTGACTGAAGGGTTGAGTCAGGAACATAAACATGAGTTCTTTGTACCAAAGGGGTCTTCTATTGGTACTGTCATGGATCAATTTGTTCAACGCGCAGAGATTAGTGAAGATCGTCTAGGGCGCCTGAAGATGTGGACATCTAGTAATGGCAGACTGGAGATGGTTTTGGATGAAAACATGCCGGTTGACAAGCTGCCTAGGGGGTTACACTTTTATGTTGCTCAAATGCCAAATGAAGAATACGAGTTTGTTCATTCGCAGGCTAATGAAGATTCAAAGCTGGTATCTGTCCAGCATTTCCAAAACGATCCTAATCGAGTTCATGGCATTCCATTTACATTTGTGGTGAAGAAAGGTGAACCGTTTAAGGATACAAAGGCGCGACTTCAAAAGGCTCTTGGTGTATTTGATAAATTGTTTGAAACTATTAAATTTGCTATCATCAATCCTGGTGAGAGTCGTCCAATTCATGAGGAAAATGGTCAAGGTGATGAAGAATTTGTATTGTATGATGCGATGGATGATAACAGTATTCTTGGATTGGATCATTATGACAAGAGTACGCGACGAGGGTTTGGTCATCAAGCCGCAATCAAAATGCGATAAAAAAAAAAAGACGGAGGGCAATATGTGTTGTTTTGTAGTATTTTGTGTGGTTTTATTATATAATATAAGAAATCTGTGTTTTTCCGAGCCAACACACGCGTGCGGCTCGGTGATTAATTTTTTTAGTCTTGAAAAAAAAAAAAAAAAAAAAAAAATTCTCCCACTTCCACTCTGTAGACTACAACAACCATGAGAGGTAAACGACAGAATCAGCAGCACCGAATCCGGCTGCCTGGAGCGATTCTAGATGAAATTAATGGGACAGATGGAGGAGATGGTAGACGATTTGATAATAAACGAGGTGGTGGTGATGGCCGTATGAAAAGAGAAGCGAAGAATGAAACCAGGAATCCAAAGAAGAAGGATAGCCGGTATGACGAGGACTGGTTTGGTGGTGAGGGTGATGAGCAGGATGTATCCGCAGCTGATGTGATGGCACAGTTGAAAGATAAGAAACGAAAGAGAGAAGGTAATGAAGAGAGTGGTATCGGCAGTAGGAAGAAAAAGCCGGTTGACGCAAAGATGGCTGTCCCACCGATGGACCGAAAAGCCATGCAGAAAGAAGAGAGCGAAATGGAGTATTATGCAAAAAAACTGGGTATGAAGAACATGAAGTTGGGAAAAGGAGACGATGGGTTGGATGATTTACTAGGGGAAATGGATTTTGAAGAGTTTGGTGGTGAGGAGGATGAGGATGAGGATGAGGAGGATGAAGAGGAGTTGGGCCTGGATGAAGACGACGACGACGATGATATGCATAGTGACGAAGAGGACGAAGAGGTTAAAAAACCACGAGAAAATCCATATATTGCACCGGCAACTGCACCAGCAAAATACATTCCACCTAGCAAGCGAGCCGCGATGGCTGCGGCCGGCAATACCGACGAGTCTGAAGAAGCCGTCAAGCTTCGGCGTCAGTTAAAAGGGTTACTCAATCGATTATCTGAAGCGAATATCGGTACTATCATCAATGAAATTGAACAGTTGTACCAATCCAACCCACGGCATTTGGTCAACACCACCGTAACTAACCTGATCATCGAAAGCACAGCATTACAAGGCATGCTACAGGAACAGTTTCTGATTGTTCATGCGGCATTGGCTACCGCATTATACCGTACTGTTGGTGTTGAGTTCGGCGCTCATTTCATCCAGACGCTGGTGGAACGGTTCGAAACCGAATCTAAGACGGCTGGCAAGGAAGCGTCGAATTTGTTGTCTCTGATCTCCGAAATCTACACGTTCCAACTAGTCTCATGCCGGCTGATTTACGGGCTCATCAAGTCGTTTCTTGAAGACATTAACGAGACCAAAACTGGATACTTGTTGAAAGTCGTGCGGAATTCCGGTGCGCAGTTACGTTCAGACGATCCAGCCGCGCTGAAGGAGATTATTTACATGCTACAAGTGTCGGTCGCTGCAGCGAATGAAAAGACAACTGTGAACACACGGATGCAGTTCTTGGTGGATAGTATCACAGCATTGAAGAATAACCGCCAAAAGGAAAAGGTCTCAGAGTCGTCGGTATCAGCAGTGCAACGGATGAAAAAGTTCCTCGGAGGGGTTAATACTACTGACGCTATACAGGTTTCTCTTGAAGATATTCGTAATGTCGAGACGAGCGGCAAATGGTGGCTTGTTGGTGCGGCGTGGAATAACAACAAAGCTGCATCTGCATCTGCCGCGACAACTACAGGGACTACTCATGAACTGGATGATGTATTGAATGCTGCGGATACCAACTGGCTTGAACTGGCAAAACAACAACGTATGAACACTGATATCAGACGAGCAGTGTTCGTGACGCTGATGAGCAGTGAGGACTATGCTGATGCGGATGAGCGGCTGTCAAAGCTGAATCTACGGTCAAAACAAGAGAGAGAAATGCCCAAAGTGATCATGCATTGTGTGTCATCTGAAGAAGTATACAATCCGTATTATGCGTTGGTTGCGGCGCGATTGTGTGGACGATCACATTCGTTGAAAAAGACATTTCAGTTCCAGCTGTGGGATTACCTGGCATCGCTTGAGGAGGAGGAACAAAGTGACATGAAAAAGACCATGCATTTGGCTCGATTTTTCGCAGCCCTTGTGGCAGACGGCGCGGTTTCCATGGACGTTTTGAAAACGGTTAATTTCCTTACCGGTGCTAGTGAAGTCAAGATTTTTGTCGAGTTGTTCCTGGTCAGCTTGTACCAGTCGCTAGGCAAAAAGGCTGAATCTACTGCCGGCGGAGGAGTTACAGGAATGGGGATGAGAGATGCCAATTTACTCACCCAGGTTCTGTCTCGAACTAAAGATCAAGGTGTGTTACGTGGGGTGCAAATCTTTCAAAACCACCACAATCTGCCTGATTCTTCCATGATGTCCACACGCAGTAAGAAAAAACAGACCCAACGGGTGGAATGGGCTGTTGATATTGTCAATGATATGGTCCCTAGATTAGTAGATTAAGATATGGAAATGTATGCACATAAAGTTTGTTTTTTTTTTTTTTTTTTTTTTTTTTTTTTTTTTTTTTTTTTTTCTATTATTTTTGCTGTTCCTCAAGTTCCTGCCGTCGTAGCTCGGTGCTACTCAACTTGTCCTCCGGATTCTTACTTCCACCGATCAAGTCCACTTCATACACCTGCAGCTCATGCCAATGCTTTTCTTCACGTCGGAACTTGTTGATTGCCTGTCCACCAGCTCTCGTTTCTTTACTAACCACTAGCGCATCAATGTTCTCATCCGACGCAGTAGGGCCGTATACATCGCTGATAGAATAGCATTCAACCTTCAAAACCGGGAATACATACCCTAGGAACATCTCAACAGACTCTTTCCGCTTGGAGTATGACTGCATGGCTCGAGCGTATTTTTTGTTCTTCAAGAGTTCAGTACCGGTGATTCCAACAATCAACCGTTCACGAGCTAGATAACCAGCCATGGTCAACAATAGTTTATGTCCGTCGTGTAAATGGTCAAATGTGCCACCAACTGCGACTGTATTATGTTCACATTGCGTGACATATAATAGTTGATGATGCTCAGGCGAGTCGTCAGCTGCTGCCTCGGTATCCGAAGTATTGTCCGTACCATCTACGCCACCAGCTGTATCATCCTCCATTTTTACAACAACAACAGGAAGTTTCTGTATTGGGCTGTTCTCAGGAGCCAACCTTCTCAAAGTATCCGGATTGCTAGGTTCATGGTCACCGACGACCAATACTTCCCATACCTCACTACGATCTCTTTCGTAATCTCTACCATCTAACAACACACAGACACGGACACGTGTTCGTGAGGTTTTCACAGCTTCATGCCGAGCTAACTCGTAGATTTGCCGGATTATTCGTTCCGTGTCCATCAAATGCTGAGGGCTTTTCATCAGGTACACGTCCAAATTGCCAGATGGCATGGTCATGTATAGCGATTCGTTGATCACGTTTCCATATTTCCACGGGATGCTGCCACCTGTGCCCTGTAGGAGTACTACGGTGGAGTTATATAGCATTTAGTTCTCGATGGGAAGCGAAAAAAAAAAAAAAAGAAAAAAGAAAAAGGAGAAGAAGCTCGGAAGGGTGCGGGATTTGTTGAAGAATTTTGGGAGTAGTGGTGCGGCTGACAATAAACTTAGGGATGGGAGATTCTCCCAACGCAAGACTTCTGGATCATTATCATCACTTTTAATTTTTTTTTTTTTTTTTTTTTTTTCCAACACGCGACGTGCACACCACACAGGAAATGGGCGATAGAGTAAGGGATGTTAATCCCGGTAGAGCAGCAGAGAGGCTACGCCAAGAAGAGACAAGGCTGGACCAGAAACCTTCCAAAGTTGCCGATGAAAAAAAGTCGGATCCTGTTGAGGAGTACAAGCGGTTATTAGAACTTCGATCCGGTGGACGGTATATTCCTCCGGCAAGGTTGAGAGCGTTACAGGAACAAATTGCTGCTAGTAGTACACAATCTCCAAAAGATATCCAAAGACAGAATTGGGAACAGCTCAAGAAAAAAATCAACGGCTTGATCAATAAATGCAGTAAAGACAATATCAAGAGTATTGTGGTGGACATGTTTGGCGTCAATCTGGATCGAGGTCGAGGGGTGTTTGTTCGAAGCATGATGAAAGCTCAAGCAAGTTCGTTGAGTTATACTCCAGTGTATGCATCACTTGCGTCGGTGGTGAACTCAAAGCTGCCGAAGATTGGTGAATTGTTGTTGACGAGGCTGGTGATTCAGTTCCGTAGAGCGTTTAAACGGAATGACAAACATGTTTGCATCAGCAGTGCGACTTTTTTGGCTCATTTGTGTAATCAAAAAGTCGCACACGAGATTTTGTGTCTGGAAATTTTGCATGTGCTGTTGTTGCAACCGACAGATGACTCGGTGGAGATTGCGGTAGGGTTTATTCGAGAAGTTGGTGCATTTTTACAAGAATATTCTGCTGCAGCAACTACTGGTGTGTTTGAACGTTTTCGAGCGATTTTGCATGAAGGTAATGTGGAAAAACGAACGCAGTATATGATTGAAGTGCTATTCCAGGTGAGAAAAGATGGGTTTTTGGAAAACCCGCCAATTCCGCCGGAATTGGATTTGGTCGAGGAGGAAGAGCAAACAACGCATATGATTGGATTGGATGATGATACGCTAAAGAGCCAAGAAACTTTGAATGTTTTTAGGTTTGATCAGGATTATGAGGCCAACGAAGAGCGGTACGCTAAGATCAAAGAAGATATCTTGGGTGGAGACGAAGACGAAGACGATGAAGGGAGTGGTGCTAGCGAAAGTGAAAGTGAACAAGAAGAAGAGGTTCGACGGGATGAAAATGGGATGGAAATCAAGGATATGACACAGCAACAAATGGTGGATCTGAGGAAACACATCTACTTGACAATCATGGCATCCATGTCATCAGACGAAATCACGCATAAAATCGTCAACCTAGACGTTCCACAGGGCAATGAAATCGAACTTGTTAACATGCTTGTTGAATGTTGTGCGCAAGAAAAAGTTTATTCCAAGATTTATGGCGGGGTGGCTGACCGCATGTGCAAGCTGCGGCGCGAGTGGCGCGAGTTGTTTGAACGGTCGTTCCGGTACTATTTTGGGATTATCCATCGATATGAGGCCAACAAACTACGAAACATTGCCACCATGTTTGGGCATGTGCTTGCGTCGGACGCAATGTCCTGGGAGGTGTTTGACTGTATTTACCTGAACGAGGATGACTCCACTTCTTCATCGCGGATCTTTGTCAAGGTCATGTTTGAGGAAATGAAACGCGAGTTAGGGGTGCCCAAATTGGTGGAACGCATGAACGAGCCGTATATCCAGGGATCATTGAGAAATATGATGCCTACGGATCGAAGGTCGAAATGCAGATTCGCTATCAACTATTTCATTGCGATTGGGCTGGGCCCGTTGACAGATGGGTTGAGGGAAAAGTTGGACGAAATCCCGGAAACTCCACCGCCGTCAGTGTCCTCGAGATCTGATTCTCGGTCCAGATCAAGGTCAAGATCAGTATCATCCAGATCAAGATCGAGATCATATTCTGGGTCGCGGTCAAGATCAAGGTCAAGGTCCCGGTCGTACGATTCAGGGTCGTCAAGATCAAGCGGGAGTTCCCGGTCCAGATCATACTCCCGGTCTAGATCCAGATCCAGATCCAGATCCAGAGCACGGTCATATTCATCTAGTTCACGGTCGTATTCAAGATCAAGGTCTCGATCACGATCATACTCGAGATCACGAACACCGTCCCGGTCTCGGTCTCGGTCTCGAACGTCATCGCGATCCCCACAACCACGTCGACGACAACGGTCTCCTTTACCGCCGCGAGGACGCAAAGCCACCCGGTCTCCATCACGCACTCCACCGCCTTCAGAAGGGCCAGCTAAACGTCAAGCTACCCAATCTCCTCCGTCAGCACCCCCACGCCACGACAAGAAACGGGCAAGAGCGGCTGATTATTTGTAATTGTATTAATAAAAACAACGATATTTATAAAGCCAACGAGAATGATGAAATAACAAAATCATTACCATTGACCCCACAAAATCCCTGCCCAGAGAAACAGAACCGTGTAAAAAAACACACAAAAAAAAAACGCAGCCGATAACCGGTCGTCACCGAGTCGGAAGTGTCCGGTTAAAACTCTCGTTTCTTCCCAACAAAAAAACCGAGTTTCGCCGCTGGCTGTGTGTGTTTTGCTGAATAAACTTTTTTTCCCTCTCTTCTTTCCCTTAATCTCCATCTTTTCTCTTGAACAAGACAAGACACTAGGATAACATTTTTTTTTAAATCATGCTGAAAACTCTCGCTACAAGACATCCATTGAGAGCTGCTAAAGCATCTCTCCGAACAAGCACCATGATGCTTGCTCGACGAGGCATGGCATCTGATAGTATGGAAATTTTCATTGGTTAAAAACAACCAAAAAAAAACAACAAGGACTAACAATAAAATTAGCTACCGAACACGATGTTGTCATCATCGGAGGTGGTCCAGGTGGTTATGTCGCAGCAATTAAAGCTGCTCAATTAGGATTGAAGACTGCCTGTATTGAAAAACGAGGTGCTCTTGGTGGTACTTGTTTGAACGTTGGTTGTATTCCATCAAAGGCATTGTTGAACAATTCACAATTGTATCACCAAATCAAACATGATTCTAAACATCGAGGTATCGATGTTGCTGATGTTAGTATTAACATGGAACAATTCCAAACTGCTAAAGAACAAGCGGTTACTGGATTGACTAGTGGTATCGAAGGTTTGTTCAAGAAGAACAAGGTGGATTATTTCAAAGGTACCGGGTCATTTATTAGTGAAAACGAAATCAAGGTTGATGCCATTGAAGGTGGTAAAGACACCACTTTGAAGGCAAAGAATGTTATCATTGCTACCGGATCTGAACCAACTCCATTCCCAGGAATCGAAATCGACGAAAAGAAGATTGTCACTTCTACCGGTGCTTTGGCATTGCGAGAAGTTCCAAAGAAGATGACTATTATCGGTGGTGGTATTATTGGTCTTGAAATGGGATCTGTATGGTCTCGATTGGGGTCTGAAGTCACTGTAGTTGAATACTTGCCAGCTATCGGTGGTGCTGGTATGGACGGTGAGGTTGCCAAGTTGACTGAAAAGACGTTGAAGAAGCAAGGTATCAAGTTCAAGACCAGCACCAAGGTGTTGAGTGGTGCGGTTCAAGGAGATTCTGTCAAGATTGAAGTTGAAGGTGCAAAGAATGGTAAGAAGGAAGAACTTGACGCTGATGTATTGCTTGTTGCCGTTGGTCGACGACCTTATACTCAAGGATTGGGTCTTGAAAAGATTGGATTGGATGTTGATGAAAAGGGACGAGTTGTGATTGATTCAGAATACCGAACCAAGCACCCACACATTCGAGTTATTGGTGACGTTACATTCGGTGCCATGCTTGCTCACAAGGCTGAAGAAGAAGGTATTGCAGCAGTTGAGTATATCAAGAAGGGTCACGGACATGTCAACTATGGTGGTATCCCATCTGTCATGTACACCCACCCAGAAGTTTCATGGGTTGGACAAACTGAAGAGCAAGTCAAGGCTGCTGGTATCAAGTATAATATTGGCAAGTTCCCATTCCTGGCTAACTCCCGTGCCAAGACTAACATGGATACTGAAGGTTTGGTCAAGTTTATTGCTGATAAAGAAACTGACCGTGTATTGGGTGTCCATATTGTGGGGCCAAATGCTGGTGAAATGATCGCTGAAGCTGTGTTGGCTATTGAATATGGTGCTTCTTGTGAAGATATTGCTCGAACTTGTCATGCTCACCCAACTTTGAGTGAGGCTTTCAAGGAAGCTGCCATGGCTACTTATGACAAGGCCATTCATTTCTAATTGAATACCAAAAAAAAGAAGATAGTGTGAAATAATGATACGATAACTGAAAGAAAGGAAAAAAAAGAGAAAGAATTTACAAAAAAAAAAAAAGTTGTATTAGACTCCTGATGTGATTAAAAATTATATTTTGAAGTTCGTACTTTACCAATTACCGGTTCTAATGCTTTAGGGAGGATCTCTGCGGCGTCGCCCAGGAAAATCCATCCACTCGATTCGTCCATATCTGTGTAGTCAATATCGGGTTCTTCGATATTAAAAATAGCGACTTTTCCACCTCTTCGGTTGACTTGCTGTACATATGAGGCTGCGGGCCAAACAGTCCCGGATGTACCAATCACCAAGATCAAATCCACCTCATTTGATTGGACAAATGAGTCAGCCTTGTCCACTGTGGTCAACGGTAGAGTTTCGCCGTACCATACCACCCCGGGTCGTAACAAGCCATGCTTACATTTCGGACAGAGCGGTAGCTCATCTTCGGGTATGCGATGAATCTCCGCTTGTTCGGTGTTATTACCATCACAATGTGCCAATGCTGGGGTCAAAGGATGGACGAAATTGCCATCTTCTTTGAACGTACACATAAACGACGTACATTTCACTGTGAATAAATCGCCATGCAAATGAAGTAATTGGTCTGGCGGGTGGTTTGCTCTTGTAGACAACCCATCAACGTTTTGAGTCAGCGTCAAAAATCCGTCTCCTCTGCGGCGGGCCAACTCCGCCAACGCATAATGACCCTTGTTAGGCTTTGCTTTGAGCGCTGCTGCTCTTCGACTGGAATAAAACTGCCAAACTAATGCAGGATTTGTCTGGAATGCGTCCAATGTTGCGATATCACTAGCGTCATACTCTCCCCAAAGCCCACCTGATCCGCGAAACGTGGCAAGCCCTGAAGATGCAGATAACCCAGCGCCAACTGTTCTTGTTAGTACAATTCAGACTAGTTTCTAATCGACTTTACCTAATGCTAGAATTTTCCTGGCCGAACATAAATGCTTCTGGAAGGACGGTAAATCTGAGGACATTTGAGTCTTTGCTGAGCGAAATCTCTAGCCCCGCGACCGCTGGTATTGGTTGGGGGGTTTTTTTTGTTTAAACTCCCAACTCGCTTTTTTTCATCACGCGAAATTCTTTCAACACAACACAAGCACCAATACAGATATCACCAAAAAAAAAATGGAGGAGTCGATGGACCAGACGATGCGACGCATCTGTGAAGGGTCGTTCGACTTGAGAGATGACGAGGGCCAAGACGCGTCATTTGTTTTTAAAGCGTTGCCTGACCGAAAATTAACAGATTATTATCGAATTATTAAGCGCCCAATTTCATTAACAAAGATTCAACGAAATATTTCCCATAAGCGGTACAAACGGTTTAGCGAGTTTGTTCGTGATATGGCCCAAATTCCACATAACGCAAAGACTTATAACGAAAAGGGTTCACTGATTTTTACACACGCATCCATCCTCGAGGCTTATATCCGGCAAGAATTGTCAAAGTTAAGAGAAGGTGGACGGTTTAGTGAAAAGGAGTTGAGATATCCAAATTTGGGCGCGTTGCCAGACCAGTCTGATAATAACGACGTTGAAGCAGAAGAAGAAGATTATCCAAGTGAAGAGGAAGAAGAAGAAGATGACGAGGATGATTATGACGATTCTCCAAGAAGTCGACGAAATAGCGGTAGACGCGGTCGGCCACGTCGTTCAACAGTGCTTAAACGACAACGCCTAGAAGAAGAAGAACATCAAGCGGCCCAAAGTGCTGCAATGTTAGACGAACGGCGTAAAAAACGTGGTCGACCTCCAACTGTTGATCGGCCTCATGAACACCGTATTAAAGCGATTATGAGAGGAGTAAGGAAAGAAAAAGAACCAAGGACTGGTAGACAGTTGCATAGTGAGTTTGAAAAATTACCAGACCCCAAGGCTTTTCAGAGCTATTATCAAGAAATTGCACATCCGATTGCATTGGATTCTATTCGAAAACATATCAAGCGACGACAATATAAAAGTATTGATGACTTTTTGGCAGATATGAATCTAATGTTTAACAATGCCAAGCAGTTTAATGCTGATGGGTCTCAAATCTTCAGAGATGCAGACCATTTGCAGGCTACTATGATGCAGCTGGCAGAAGAAGAAATGAAAAAGCCAGACTCGGTTTATCAAGATCCGGAATCGAATTCCAAGACTAGTCGGTTGCCATTGGATTCCGTTGAGCACCGTGGTGAGACATATCGTGTTGGGGATTGGGTTCATTTGTCGAATATTAATGATCCTGCAAAGCCAACTATTGGACAAATTTTCCGTATTTGGAAGGCTTCTGATAATCAGAATTATATCAACGTTTGTTGGTATTACCGACCAGAGCAAACAGTTCATCGACACGACAAGCTGTTTTATGAAAATGAAGTGGTCAAATCCGGTCAATACCGAGATCATTTGGTGGATGAGATTTTGGAAAAATGTTTTGTAATGTTTGTTACAAAATACCAACGAGGTCGTCCAGGTGGGATTGGCACTCGAAGTGTGTATTGTTGTGAGTCCCGGTACAATGAGAATGAAAAGACATTCAACAAGATTCGAACTTGGAAAGCTTGTATTCCTGATGAAGTACGATCTACTGATTACCCAATGGACATGTTTGAACGAACGCATATGCTACGACGAGTGATTTCACCAATCAAGCATTTGCTGCCAGAAAACGCCAAGGACGACGATCCAATCCCGGAACCAAAACTAGGAGCTCCAAATGCCCCACCAGTGGTTGGTGCGGTTTATAAACGTCCATATGATCCAGAAGATCCGCCAGAAAAGCCAACTGATATTAATGAAGATATTGGTACACCTCGTCAAGCTACTACTCGTCGGCAATCCAGTTTCGGTACCGCCCCAGCTACTGCCGCCGCTGCTGGTGTTGGTCCTGGTGGTGCCGCCGGTGTTCGACAGTATCATCGACAGCCTCAACCATACATGCCACCAGGAGGAGGTACGCCAGTGACTCGAGCAACCGGTTCTGCAGCGGCTGCAACGCCGTCGTCAGCAGTGGCCGCCGCAGCTGTAGCCGCAGGAGGCGGTCCCGCATCGATCCCACATGCTGTTGCTTCACCATCATTTACTGGGGCATCACCATTCCAACAACTAAGACCATCTACTTATATGCCTCCATTGCCACAAGCTACGTTTGTTTTGCCAAAGGGAACGCAAGACTTGCTCCCAGATTGGGATTTGGGTCAAGTGGTCAAGACTGGTCAAGGGGATATGGCATGGTTTGTGGCTCCACCGGTCTATATATCAAACCGAATCACGCCGGCGATTGTGGATGGGTTGAGGTTCCGATTCAAGAGAAAGCGGGATGAGAGTACGGGTGGGAGTGAGGGTGGTGGTGAAGAGGAAGATGATGAGGATACGGAATTTCAATCCCGAAAAGCCGCGTTGGGCCATTCGGCAAAGTACCTAGCTTGGAAGAAATCCCGAGCGCCATCAGCGGCGATAGTTTAATGTAGTGTCGCACGTGGGCAATATTTAATACAATTTAGTGAAGTTTTTTCAATTGTACCAATCGATTGATAATAAAATTGGGGTTTATACCAAATTCGTGGTAGTGCAGTAGCAGCGCAGTACTGTGCAGTGCAGTGCAGCGCAGCACAGTGTAGTATAGTTACCAGTGCACTGCATTGCATCGTTCGGCCGTTGGGAGTTCGCAGGTTTGGGAGACTTAGCCCTAAATTACTTTGTTACCCGAATCGGTAATACATCGTTAACGCGCCCGATTTAGCGACGAATTGGCCCAATTGGAACATCAACAAGGTTTTTTTGTTATTTTGTTTCTCAATTCATATTGTCTGGGATCCGAAATGTCTTGTGTTTGACTCACAAAATGGTTGTCGCGTAAACTAACCGACTTGGCGAATATAGGTTTGGGCGTTAATTTTTTATTTTTTTTCGGTACGAAGGAATTAGAATTGCATGTGGTACGGTACCGTCCTGTATCCCAATATACAATACAATGCCAGCTGCATGTATATTGGCCCATACTCAAACCCGGTCGGCCGGTCCGTCGCAACGCGTTAAGGCCCGCAAAGTTTCGGCATCATATGCAACATGTTTTTAATACACATATAATATCGCTACAGGATAAATTGAGGCGGCTGGTATGGTCTAGATCGGCTCGTCTAATTCTACGTAAGGCTTGCCCCGAGCGCTGGACTCCTCCCCCTAGAATCAGAAAATAAAAGGTATCAAAAGAATATAAAATTTGCAAAAAAAAATATAGTAAAACTACTATAAAAGAGAAAAACCAAAAAAAAAAGCTATAGAAAGAAAAAAACAGGATATATAAAAAGGCATATAAAACAAAAAAGCCAATCAATATGGTATCAAATTATTAGGAAATCTAATCGCTGTAAATACCGAAAGATTGTTCGACACTCTTGTAGCCTGGACTCTTCCACATATCGTTGAAAGCAGTGAACAAAATAATATCGTTACCAACCTTATCAGTCAAAGAAGAAATGGCAGACTTTTGAGCAGAAGAAGAAGCAATGGCCTTACCGTTGTTATCACCAGAAGATGGCCAGCCGGATTCAGTAATCATAACAGACTTCTTACCACCACAAGCATCGTAAACTCGTTGAATTTGCAACAAAGCCCAGTCACCAGCTTGGTCAGCAGTGACACCACCATCAAAGTAAGCATGAGCATTGGCAGCAGCGTAATCAGAAGCTTCACACAAACCTGGGTTGTTAATCATGGCAATAAAAGTATCAACGGCAACAACTGGACCCTTGTATCCGTGTCCTCGCAATGCACCTCGAGCTCGGTTGGTATAAGACTTGACTTGGCTAACAGTGGCTTGACCAGCATTGACCAATTCATTACCGATAGAAACAGTGTGGACAACATCCCAAGACTTGCCAGAGCTCTTGATAGCATCATTAATAGAAGAACAGTCAGATTCAATGCTACCAACATCAAAGACACCCAAAAAGACCTTTTGGTTGTCACCCAAACCAGCCAAAACATTTTCAACTTGGTCACAGTCAGTACCGTAGATTCGAATCACAGAGTAAGAAGACAATTTGGACAAATCAGACTTGACTTCAGACTTGGACTTGCAACCACCATTGTTGGAGTAAGGAGAGTAAGTGATACCGTGACCAGAGGCAACAGATCCAGAGCCAGAGGCAGATGGAGCAGAGGAAGCAACACTAGAGGAAGCAGCGGCGCTGGAAGCTGGAGTAGCAACAGTGCTGAAAGAAGAAGCTGGAGCAGATGTTGGTACAGATACAACAGATGCACCAGTAGCAGAAGCAGGGGAGGCACTGTTGACTTGAGGAGCTGGAGCAGAGTAAGCAGTGTTGGCAGCACCGGCGACATTAGAGTCGACAGCAGCGGATTGCAAACCAGCAGCAGCAGAGTTGACTTCACCAGCAGAATCAGCATCAGCGGTAACAACTTGAGTGTAGTGAACAGTAACAAACTTGTTCATTGGTTCAGCTTCACGCTTCTTGTGAGCGTGGTGAACTGGCTGGGCAACAATTGCGGTAGCCAAAGTGGCCAAAGTAAGTAGTCGAAGCATTGTCGGTTGTTGTTGTTGTTATTTGTAGATTCGTAATAAAGAGACCGGCTCTTATTGGTATATAAAATGAATGACTGTAAAAATACAAATACAAAAAAAAAGGATTGGAAAACTGTCCGTTGTCGAAGTTATACGGAAGTAAGAGAAAAAAAGAGTTGACGAGTCAAAAAAAGAGAGTGAATTGAAGGAGAGGAAAGAAAGAAAGAAAGAAAAAAAAATTCAAGAAAAAAGGAAAACAAAAGGGGGCAAAGAGGTTCGGGTGGAATGCGGGTGGAATTTAAGGAGTTCACCTATAACAACGCTAGAGCTATTGGCCCATGCATAAACAAATTATTAAATGCGCGTCTATTCGGGTCTGTTATTGGCTGGAACCGCTTAGCTAATCGGGAAGTAAGCCACATGGAAGCCGTAGGTTTCAGGAGTTTTGTTGTTTTTTTAATGCAATGCGACGCGATGCTTGTTGCTTTTTTGCTGTATTGGGGAGTTACCCGGTCGCTGCGCGCTTTCCCGACACGCTCTAGCTAGCTAGGGAGTTTAAGGAGTTGAGTTCAGCTAGCTCTAGGGAGAGAAAGATCGGAAATTAACAAACCCTTGAATCGATGATCTTTAGGGGATGAACGGTAAGGTTTACCAGGGTAGTAGTAAAGCAACTAATAAATAAAAAAAACTAATAAATGCAAATATGGCGTATCCCTTATAGAAAACTAATAATAAACCCACTTTTATTTATGAAGACCCAGCAGTTCGTTTTAATTGGCTGATCATGGCGGCTCGTCGTAGAGCATTGACCGTGTCCGTCTCGAATAGTTCGTGGTGTTCACGCTGTGAATCATCGTACGATGGCGGTGTATCGTCAGTGGCGACTGGGATATCCGGTTCGGTCGATGCTTCTGATTCAGATGATGAGCTGCTGCTTTCTGTCGCTGCTCGCATTCTAGACGCAGACGCACTTGCAGCGGCGGCATTTAGGATACTGGCGGTTATCATTCCTAGAGCTCGTGGCTGTGGCTGTCGCTGTGACTGTGACGAGTCTGTTGAAAAATCCGAGCCCGATTCACTGGTTGGCGCGGGTTCCGATTCAGACCCAGATCCAAATTCAGATTGCGATGGGGTTGTAGATGCAGATGTTGTTGGAGATGCGGTCGTCGTGTTCGAAGACGAATCGTCGGTCTGGACCTGAACTTGAACCTGGGCCTCACGACTGGAATCTGGGTCAAGCTCTAAATCAGACATTTCAATCTCATCTGTATTTCGGCCTTTGCGTCTCTGATACTTGATCAAGTAATCCGTTAGTACAAACTGCACCGAGCAAAATAAATAAGGTACCACCATCATAGTCAACAGGCGTCTGGTCGGCGGTCCTCCAATGCGAAACAACCAGCCAAAGAGAATATTGCTTAACCCAGCGACTTGAGATAGCTCACGACCACGAATTACTACGAGGAAAATCACAAATCGCACGATAAACACCGCTGCTGCCAAGGCTGCTGTTTGGTATCCTAGCCATGCTGGGTTCATTGGCGACCCATAATTGCCGCTGACAAACCCGTATCCATCACGCTCATCTTTTGAGAACATTGATGGTGTCGCACTAACCAACTTTTTTCTGGCAGAAAGCAACTTGGCGATCTGGTATCCAATCGCTAAAATCGCCATGTATATCGCATAAATAAATATCAAGCCTGGAGCAATCTCGAATAGCCTTAGCATCAACAAAGATTGCGAAAAATTCAAGCTCTCAGCCTTCATACTGTGATGAGATGGTCCACCATGAGCCCATGGTGGTGGTTGGAAATGTCGTTCTTGCAACCCATGTTTTCCTGGTGGTCGGCCCCCTGGTGGTACGGCAAAATGAGGTGGTGGATGATGGAAATCCCTTGTTTTCAAACCCATCGTCTCCATTCTATAAAAAACCACCATCAGAATCTCGGCGATTCCATAAGCCACAGATATTCTCAATACATCGCATCCCCAAGTAGATAGTTGTCGTCGTGGTCGTTCTTTACGACGTGCAATCACCATTGGTAACAGCACCAATAATAACGTGGCCAACTGCAGCCCAACAGGTAATATTGCAGTCTGTTGGCCAACTAGACCAGGCCCATGAGAATGGTGTCCCATGTTGCTATTCGTTGATGATATTTGGAGATATAAGCAAAAAAAAGTTATAAATAAAAAAAAGTAAGGTGAGCGTTTTGGTCGGGGTCGGTCAGACCAAATCCACTCCACGAGTACTGCGCCTTGTAAAGTGCGGCCGCCGCCCGGGCCGGCGAAAAAACGATAAACTGATTTCTGTTACCTGCCATAATATTGTCTTACTTTGCTTCAGTATTGAGATGCAAATCTCTTATATTTTAGCTGCAGATACAATCTTTCGACATTTACGCATATCAATTCATAACTTCATTAATTAAAAATACCCAACTATTGAATCTAAATCAAACAGGCCTCAACTCAACCATTTTAAAATGAAATAAAAACATACAAACATCAAAACTGCACCAATATAAAACACCCACTTGTCTTGAAACGCTCGTCGTTCCACCATTCGAATGGTTTCGTTAGAAATACCCAAAGTACTCGCCGCATTGATCATAGTCTGCCTCGTTGATCGTAATATTTGACTCTGCTGCGTCAAATCTTCCAATGCTGCCTGACCTTGTTCAATAAACTGATCCAGCTGAAACCCTACTTTTCCTAGCACATCGTTTTCATTTCTCAATCCTTCATCCCGCGTCATGTCTGAATATTGTTGATTCTCTGGTGGGTTGGAATATGGGTTTTCAGAATTCGAATTGTTATTCTGCACCCGTCGTGCAAAAAGTTCCTGTTTACTAGACGAATGCAGTCCTTCTTCACGATTCTGTTTCAACGTTTTGAACTGCTCTCTTGCTTGATGAATCTCGGATTTAAACTTTTCAATACGAACATTCGCTTTTTCCTTCCTCTCTGGAACCATCTCATTAGTCGCAGCTCGTTGGTAATCATCCAACGTTCTATTAAAGCTGGTCAAAGTAGCCGAGATTTGACCTTGTAGTGATAATGGGGCGGACTCTGGAGACGCAGAAAACGTGTCCAGATCCTTTTTCAGCAACTGACTTTGTTTCACTGCATGATTAAACAATGAGTTCTGTCGGGTTGTATATAGTTAGTTCCCGTCTTTGTGTTAAAATTCATTTTCACGTACCATCGTTTAGCTTGTGATGTTTGGGTTGTGATGTGGCAGGAATATCTCATTTTTGGGAGGGAGCGTATTTCTGAGCACGATCATGTGCACATATTTAGGGCGTTTTTTGTGCGGCTTTTTTTTCGCGATTTGGAATTATTTTTGCATCAGCATCTGAACACATCCCTCAACATCCGCCTCTTTTGGACCCTTTTTATCATTAGGATCCACCAGGTTCTTATATTTTTCTTTCAACACTGTTTGAGCGGCTTTTATTGTCTCATCGGACTCCAATATCACCGGTATTGCCATGTTCTTATTAAGAAAGCCGACAAATTCAGAGAGCATGAGCATGATCTTTTCAATCGACAATATCGCGTTTCCATCCACATCTCGATAATTATACGTCGCATCAACATATCCTCTCAAATCCTGGAACGACAAAATCTCCTTCAGCATTGTAATCGCCACATGTTTGACTTGCTGTGATGCAGTATCACGGGCTCGTTGAGCATTAGGGTCATCAGTAGGTGTAGATAGCCATGGTTTTTTAGAACTGACATGTTTCGGTCCCTCTGGCCCTCGTGCCAAAATCATGTTCAATGTAGCCATCCCACCTGCTCCTCGTTCCCACGATAACCGATACGCATGTGCACACAATGCATAGTACAATCTTTGCCACTTGGCTATCATTGGTTTTTCATCCTGAGTTCCTGCAATTTTGAGAAAATATGGTTCACTACAGTCGACAAACCCTGCAATTGCATTAATCATTGGATGAGCCCCAACGATTTTGGCTTCTTGGTTGACATTAATATCGGAATTTGTTGCTTTCAAGAACGCATCTCGATCTTCAAGTTGTCGCATCACCTGGTTAACAAATATCGGTTGTAGACCATTGACCTTGAGCATGTGCATGATACCATCGCGGTAGATCTGGATCACGCTATTTGCTTGATAACTCTCAAGAAAACTGGTACAATGTCGCAACGTCAAAATAAGGTTATCTTTTGGAACTGGATCAGCTGGTGATGAATTGGCCAGGTAAAAGGTTTGAAGCATTGTATACAGTTGTTTTCTGGGCACCAAATCAACTGCAATACCAGATTGGACAGAATAATCCCTCCAATCCATCGTTTTTATCCATTTAAACAACTTTGTAACTGGCCGTAATCCACTAAGAGTTTTGGGCAGGTCGGAAGTCATGCCGTCTTGTCGGTTTTTTCGAGTTAGATAAGGTGCGAACCGTAACTGGATTGTCCGGTACATTAAAGCATCGGTAAGTGCGATCAGCTGATCCTTACGCGTCTTTTCTGTAAACTGAACCATTACAAAGTTGGACCAACGCTATAGAAATCGTTTTTTTTTTCTCGTTTATTTAATCTTAAATGATAAAGATAGAGAGAGGGTGGTGGTTATCCCAACTCCCCGGAGGAAGAATTCCCGTGCTCAAAATTACGCATATGATTTCACCAGCTGCTTTTTGTTCACCTTGCCCATTTGATTTCTAGGGATGGACTCTTCCAAAATCAACTTCTTTGGAATCTTCCATCCAGCAAGTACTAGTTTCAACTTCTGTTTCAGTTGATCAAGGGTAATGGACGAATTGGCGACACATACCGCAGTGACCTGCTCGCCCCACTCTTCCGATGGCAGCCCAATCACCACACACTCGTCAATTTCATCCAGCCCTAGGATCTCCCGCTCAATTTCAAGAGCTGAGATTTTTTCACCGCCTGATTTGATAATATCCATACTGGCACGCCCTTGGATATGGTAGTACCCTTGTTCATCAACCACTGCAATATCGCCAGTCTTGAACCACCCATCTTCGGTGAACGTCTCTTTTGTAGCATCTGGTCGGTTGTGATATTCTTTAAACACTAATGGCCCTGCTAGCTGGATTTCACCGGAAGAATCCGTCTTTTTTGTTGGGTTCTCACTGTTGTAAACCTCAGTCTCTCCATCAACCAATCGAGCAGTAACTCCGACCACAGGAGCACCGACAGATCCAGAGACTCTCTTTGATGCGTCCAACGGTTGTGAAAATGTGATCCCGGTTTCTGTCATTCCGTATCTTTCCAGCAATGGAACCTTGCCGTTTGTAACCCAGTCCCAGTCTCGCCGCAATGGAGCCGGTAGCGCCGCGGAGCCACACATGGCCAGTTTCAGGTGGGTTTGGATGGCTTCACGCGCCTTTTCGGCGGTTTGCGGGTCTAGCGATTTGATGTATGATATAATTCGTGTGTAGATTGTTGGCACGGCGGTATAAGTGTTGATTGGTGGTAGCGAGTCATCCATCATTCGATCCACCCAGGCCTTCGGAGAAAACGGGAATAGATATTCCAACCGCCCGCCGGCTAGTAGTGGCAATGTTGTGCCAATCAACAACCCATGGACATGATGCAATGGTAATGTTTGTAGAAAGCTTGTCCCTGAATTGATGTTCCAAGTTTGAGTCAACGACTGAGCCTGCGCCATATACGTCTCCAATGGAGTCACCACGCCTTTTGGTTTACCAGATGTACCAGAGGTATACAACATGTAGGTAGAGTCTGTGGATTCCTCAGGTAGCTTTCCGTTTTCTTTTGCATTTTCCGTCGTAATCACATCTGCGATCCCTTTGAACTGGTCTACTTTATCAATGAATCGTTCCGGACAAACAATCGTGGATGCGCCTGAATTCTTCAACTGGTACTCGATTTCCGCCGCCGTATGGCCAGTACACAGCGGCACGGCCACGGTATTCTTCAATGACATTGCCGCGAAAAACGGCGAAACAAATTGGAAACTGTTTTCACCCATCAACGCAACAGTGCCTTGTTGGGGCAAGATGGTTCTCCATCGGTCAATCTCGCTGGTTAACTGGCCGTACGTGTATTCATTTCCAGATGGAACGTGACGAATCGCCACTTTATCTCGAGGATGGGAACGTAGCTTGGAGAGAATTGGATGGTTCAGTAACCGCGTCGTGGTTGAAAATTGTCTTTGGCGAATCATCGCTTTGTGTGGATGTTGGAGATTTGATCGGAACGTCCGGACCTCCTTCTCACTCGGGAATTGGGTTCTTTCCAGCCGCCGCACGACGACTTCCGGTTTGTTACACGACAAATCTACAATTGAAAAAAGGAATGAAAGATGCTATAACATGTTTACTTGGTGCAAAGAGTGAATGTTTTAAAATCTGTGATGGACTCGAGCATATGCTTTCTAATGCTGCAAAAGGTCATAAAAACTCACAGGAATGTGAGGAAATGGCTCTCCTTTTATATATTTCCAAGTCAAGACAGATCCACAGTGGCCTATTCCTAATTGAGGTTCTAAGATTCCACAGGATATTTAAGCGCTGTTGCCTCATCAATCATGTATAAGCGCGGGCTCCGGTGGTCTGGGGTTAGGGTGTTACAGACTTGGGTTCCAGCTTTGGGTTGGGGAATGGTCGTTATAAATAGGCATGGGGTTCGCCCATCGTTTTCTTGTTCTTCTTATTCCTCTCTTACTCAATAGCCTGTTTCATTGCAACAATGACACCTTTGTCCAACACTTTGCGAGACCAGTTCACCTGGCAAGCGAGTTTCCTCATGTCAGAAACCACGCCAGAAATCAGAGAAAAGATTATTAAAGAATTGGAAGCGCATCATGAGAAATTTCAGAACCAAAACCTTTCAAGATTCCAGATCGCAATGGGAGCCAGCGTGATTGTCAACAACCCAATCGCCAAGCTCAAGTTCAACACCACCGCGACGATTGATAGTGTACCAGGAACCGACTACGATTTTGAAATCAACCACTGGACTGATACCGCGAGAAAAGTGACATCTCATTACGTCAAGGAAACTGATGTTGAATTGGGTTGTGTTCGTGGGTGGTTGGAGATCAAACGAGGTGGTACCCAGGCGCTACCAAAGGATGAAAAGAGAAAATGGGATGCGCCATTTGAAGGGTTGGCTGAAGTAGAAAAGGATGCTAAATTGGAATTGTATAAAAAGAATGCTTATACCGCATTGGAGGAATTGTACGCCAGTGCATCGACTAGCCCAGTATGTGTGAAACATACCATCCATGACTCGACTGGGATTGTTACTTTTGTTGTGAAACAAAAGAGATCATCTGCGGTTATCAGAGCTGGGAAGCTTTTGAACGGCATGTATGGTAGATTCTTCAAGCAAGAACACGAACCAACGAGAAGAAGAAGTGAGGCAAATGAGGGTTGGACTGCGGAAAGGCTTCTTGATGTGGTGTATGACGATAGATATATCGTCGTTGCCGAGGGTGATGGGGATCTAGAGTACGTGAAAATTTACAAGGATTTGCTTCTTGGGAATGAATCAAGTTTTTAGATTTCATTAAATGGTCAAGTAGTTTGCATTTATTTATTATACTCCGTTTTAAAACCGTTTCAAGAAGTTGGTTGTGAGGCGAGGCGCATTGACCGCGGCTTTTACTCAATTTTGATGGGGCTCAAGCTTTGAAGTCTGGAACGTATATATAACTACAGAACTGAATCTTCACCGGGGATATTGGGATATGCAAGTACCCGAGGAACCTGCAGCGTTGCTGGAAGGCTGAATGCGCTTGAATCCAAAAGGTTAGTCTTGGACCTTCGTGTTCGGAAGCAGATAAATCAAAACGTGATTGATTGAAGTCAAATTAAATAATACAAAGTATAAAAAAAGATTTTAAAAAAACAAATAATAAATAAGTACTCTTTTGTTGTTGTCTATAAACATGTTTCCCTCCGTTGATAAAAGAGCTTTTTTAACCCTTGAAGTTGGTGAAATCGACTTCACCGTCTCGGTCACCGTTCTCAACAGTAGCTCGAGAACAAGTACAAGCGTGGGCTTCTCGCTTACCACAGGAACAGGCATGGTTGGCTGGTGGTGGGCTGTTTTCCGTGGCAGCTCGAGAACAAGTGCATTGTTGAGCTGGTTGAGCGCCACAAGAGCATTTGGCTTCTTGAGCACAGACACAGGTAGAAGAGTTCTTTCCGCAGCAGACCATTTTTGATGTAGTGTAGTTTTTTGTTGTTGTTTTGAAATATTTAGAGTGTTTGATTGATGATAATGAAATACATAAAGTGGACAGCAAACCCGCTGCTTTATATAATATTGCCTCGATGGAACATCCATGACATGACTTTTTCCTCGGTGCGGCGGCTGGGAATTAGCGTGCCTCTGATTGGCTGGATGGCCGAGCTAGTTACTGAATTACCTCATCGCTGATTGGCCAACCTCCCAAATACGCCTCCGCCGGCTACGTGCATTTAGCCGAACTTTGATTGGCTGGATTAAATACAGCCCACCGCCGCCAAAACATATCAGAATTACCGTACTGTTCTTAAAACAATCTAATTATATAACCGATCGGGAAATCTCTGGAAACCTTTTTTTTTTTTTTTTTTTTTTCTGTAGGGTTCATCTCCTTACGCAAAAGGCAGCCACTAGAACCCTAAATTTTCAAAATTATTTTCAACGGAACCTCCGTTTTAAATTCTCTTAAATTTTTAGCTACATGCGTACATCAAAGTACAATTTTTAGGACACAATCTAATAATAATAATAATAATAATACTCTAAATATAAAGAACGATACATCTTCCTCTCTCTTCACTTCTTGCATCTTCTATTGGATCCAAATCAATAATGAGCAATACAATCACTATTTGTGGGCTAGCCATGGCTAAAGTAACACCATCATGCACGCCATCTGCAGTAGTATTCATGATCAAAGCGCCGCAACCAAAGCGGCCGATCTCCACAACAATGATCATCGACATCGACAACGACGACGACGACGACGAAGACAGGAACCAGCAACATGAACCACCAAAAAAGCAGAAAATTCGAAAAGTGGTTAAGGTGAAGACTGAGAGTATATTTATTGAAGAAGATACTTCTATTATCACGACAGAAACTACTGAAAACGCTACAATCAATACACTCACTTCTACCCCCGTCATCACAGCAGGTAGTACCCGTGCAGCCTCCACCACTACAAACGCCACCGCCACAATCACGAGAGGCAAAATATTCCACGCCAAAACTCGAATTAATCGTGCAATGAACCGAATTCTACAATTACCATCATCGGCAGTAACGGCACTACATACGCCTCGGTTACGAAATCGCAATCACCGTCGCAATCTTACGAGATAATACAATATAACTTTAAAGCGTTACAGCTTAAACAGGAGAAAATATATATATAAGTATTTATTAGTAAGCCGAAGAAAAATATACTACTTATTTAAATATTATCATCTGACCTCAATTGATTAGAAATACAAAAGCTTGATCTTCCCAGCTCGCTCCTCCGGTAGTGACCCAGCCTGAGTCCTGGTGAGCCTTGGTGACACATAAAAGAAAATTCCGTGACTGCTTATTTCCTCATTCGGTAACGCGCTCATAGTGTATTTGTAATACATCCGCGGGTAAATTTCAGACCGGTCCCAATTCGCCACCAAACAAACTCCCAGTTACGCAGTCAAACTGGTATATTGGATCACCAAAGCCCCGATTTCTAATATAAACCTCTTCACATCACCTCGAATTTTTGAAGTCAAACGACAAAACTAAGAAAAATGGCGCGACGACCAGCTAGATGTTATCGATACTGTAAGAACAAGGCTTTCCCAAAGTCCCGGTTCAACCGAGCTGTTCCAGACTCTAAGATTCGAATTTACGATTTGGGTCGAAAGAGAGCTCACGTCGACGAGTTCCCATTGTGTGTCCACTTGGTCTCCAACGAATTGGAACAACTTTCCTCTGAAGCTTTGGAAGCTGCTCGAATTTGTGCAAACAAGTACGTGACCAAGATTTCTGGTCGAGAATCCTTCCACTTGCGAGTTCGTGTACACCCATTCCACGTTTTGCGAATCAACAAGATGTTGTCATGTGCCGGTGCCGATAGATTGCAACAAGGTATGCGAGGTGCTTGGGGTAAGCCACAAGGTTTGGCCGCTCGTGTCAAGATTGGTCAAATTTTGATGTCTGTCCGAACCAAGGACTCCAACAAGGATGTTGTTATTGAAGGTTTGCGACGTGCTCGATACAAGTTCCCAGGTCAACAAAAGATTATTTTGTCCAAGAAGTGGGGTTTCACCAACTTGAACCGAGAGCAATACGTTGAAATGCGAGAACAAGGTCGTGTTGTTGAAGACGGTGCATTTGTCAAGTTTATGACTCCAAAGGGTAAATTGGAAGACAACTTGCGAATGTTCCCAGATTTCCAACAAGTTGACCCAACTCCAACTGCTTCTGGTTAAATATTATTTTTTTTTTGCTTTCTGAATATTTAGAATAATAAAAAACAGTTGTATTAATTTTTTTTATTTCGTATTAATTTTTTTGAATTTTATTTTCTTAAAATGTACAGTTTGAAATCTCGTAGACTACCCCATCCTCCTTTTTGGATTAGATATTCGTCAACTGGGGTGTACCCACGGCGGATCCAGTAATCGACATTGACATCTGAAGTTTTAATCCACAAGACTCCAGAGATTAGCGGGGTGAGTTGATCGATACATTTGCTTGCTAGACCCTTTTTGAGGAATCTAGAGTCGTTATATTTCACCGACACTTTGCCAATTTCCCAGCCTGGATCTTCGCTGTACGGTTTCAATTGACGATGGGATAGAATAGTAAGCCCAGGAATTTCCTTATCATATGGAGACGCTGATGCTGTTGCGACTGGACGCCAGGAGCTAGGCTCACTGGGCGTTTCTGAGAATAAACATACACATGTCAGCCCCTGAGGACCAATACTGTCGACGAAGCTGGCGGTGCTTGGAAACCGTACGGCCTCTTCGCCAAAGAAATGTCCAACATGATGGTCATGGAATGCATCGTTGATTAAATCTTTGATTGTGTCGACGTGATCAAATTGTTCAAGCTCTTCTTGGTTGAGGAGTATATATTTGTACCGGTCGTCCATTTTATGTAGGTGTGCTTGCGAAGGTATGACTAAAGGACTACAGCATAACGGTGACGCCTTACACAAAGCCGTAGATTAGTTTCACCCCTGTAGCTTGGCGAATCTGCAAAATGTGAAAAAAAAAAAAAAAAAAAAAAACTCTCGACTCTATGAAACAATAATTATCAACGGCAGCGACAGCTCCGGAACTGGAATATCCAATTAGCTTGAACGAGATTTGTATATACTCCTTGGTCGATATAGGTCAGATTATTAGATGCGGCTCAATGTAATATAGTACAATACATCTAACTACCCTCTTTTAAATATCCTTTAAAGACACAACTTTCTGGAGGCAGAAATAAGTCCAATCTCTCAAACCACCATATCCTCCTTGAGCAATGAGCTTTTTCTCGATCGAAGTGTACCCACGACGGCCCCAGTACTCCTCGTTGACTTCGGAAGTTCGGATCCAAATGGCTGCAGTATCGGCGCCAGTGACCTCCTTCAGCCGCTTCATCAAATGGTTGGTACAATGACCGATGAGTCCTTGTTTAAGGAACGTTTTCTTAGTATACAGCACGGAAACAAGTGCCAGTTCCCAGTTGTCATCGCAGTCGATAGGCTTCCGGACGGGAAAATTCTCTAGCACTGTGAGTACATCCGGAATTTGCGAGCCTTCCCACGGCTTCAAACTGGCAGTAGCTACAGGGGTGCGTTCGCCGTTTTCAACAGCAAATGCTACACAAACAATAGCGTTTGCTGTAAGCTCTTCCATGAACTCGTCAGTGGTCTGGAACCGGGCTTCTTTGTCGGCCGGAATTTGGAATAAAGATGTGTGATGGTTTCGAAAAGCATCGTTAAGAAGCCGGAATAATTTCGGTACCAGTCCACTATCAACCAACTCAGCTCGTGTAAAGATTTGATATTCAATTGGTGGGAGTGTCATGATATGGTAGTGCTGGTGGAAGAAAATATAAAAAAAAACACGTTCGCTATATATAGAGTGAGGAGAATATTTACATTACTAATTATGCCTTTTGATAGTACACCGCCGTGCATCGGTCCCCGGCATACACCACTTGGTTGACTGTAGCTGATCGAGACTTTCCATCAATAGTATACTTGATCGGCTTTTTTTTGAACAATTGCATTCGTCGGCCCATTTGAGCAGCTTCGTTCTCTGTTCGCGGCGAATCCAACGGCAAGACGGTTGTCGGACTAGGGATATTATTTCTCTTGCCATTGCCGATTTGTCCATATTCATTACCACCCCAAATCATCACATCTTGTCCAGCCTCACTGTACGACGAATCGAGAGCAACTGCAGTATGTGTAGCTCCAACAGACCATTCACCCACTCCAATCTGTTCCATACTTTTCGTCTTTTCATTGTATTCAGTAAGGTTGGTCAATGCCTTCATGTTCAACGGAGCAGCTTGAGCATGAATCCAGCCACCAGTACCCAACTGTCCTGTCAACCCATTACCGAATGCATAATAAGCTGCTGACGTCTGATTTTTTTCATCCTTTGCTTCAACCGTGAGATATGTCACGTTACCCCCCGCTGCCACGTTCGTGACAACTGGTTTAGCATAATCTCGGTATAGCCTTTCAACCTTGAGCCGCGTGGGGACCCCAACGTTTTCATTCCGTACAGAATACTGCAACCCAACCTGTCCATAAACATTTTCACCAAAGCCTAGTACTTGGCCATTTTCTCGAACCATAGAATGGAAATCTCCAACCGCGATTTGATCGACTTTGCCGTCTAAACGGGTGATCTCATGCAACTTTCCTGGGCTTGGGGCATTATCAAATTGAGACATGCTAGCAATCCCAAATTGCCCTTTGGATCGTTTAGGGGTGGTAATAGTAGTAGCAGATCCGGTGGATCCACTGAACACTCGACCTTTGGAAGTCAAAACCAACATATGCTCCTTACCGGCTTGCAAATCAGAGATCCTTTCAAACCACCCTAGTCCAGGCAACTCCAGTTCTTTGACTTGCTTGTTGTCCAAATCCATCCCCCATACTTTAGAGCCTGATTTGGCAATTGCGTAGACTACTCCATTTGAATGCTTAACCTTGTTAATATTCTTTCCCTTGATCACCACTTGCGGATCTTGATCTTTACCCCAGTGCACCACATCTCCATTCTCCAAAACTGCCAGTCCAAATCCACCAGTTAAACAGACGTCTCGAAGGAATTTTCCATCGAAATAAGGCAGTCTGGTGGGTGTTTTCACCATTGGATCAACTCCAGGCCCAATAACCTTACCAGTATTTATCCCCCACACATACAATCCCGGAGTTTCCGCAGTATATTTCGAATCTAATCGAATAGTTGAAGTATATACCAGAGAAGCATATGTTAAACTAGCTCCGGTTGCAACAAAGCTACCAGTTTTGATAGCTTGTTTCCACATTATATAGTGACAGGAAAAAAAGAACAAAAAAAAAAAATAATAATCAAAAGTGTAGTTTTGTCTTCCCGACACACAAACAAATCAACCTCCCTTCACCTTCACACATTCATCGTCCCACGAACATCAAATGACTGCGCTAAAGCAACTAAAACGGGCCAGTACTGTACCGTTTACGTTCAAAAGATTTTTGAGTATACAAGGAGGTCATCATTTTGATACTAGAAAATTTGCGTTACAGCTTGAGCGCCAAGGATTCACTCAAGCACAGTCAGAAGCAGTGCTGAAGGCGCTATCGACAGTTTTGGACGACTCTGTCGAGAACTTGTCCAGATCACTGGTATCAAAAGAAGACTATTCAAGACGATCATATCAACAAAAAGTAGACTTTACAAAGCTGAAATCAGAATTGCAAACGTTAGACAAGACGGAGGTTACTAGAGTCACAAACGAGCATGAGCGGCTAACCACCGATCTCGACAAACTACGACAAAGATTCAAGGAAGAAATTGCAAAATCCAAATCCAATGTACGACTAGACTTGAATCTTGAAAAGGGAAGAATTCGAGAAGAGTCTGCTGTTCATGAACGAAAGATCAAAGAGACCCAAGCTCGTATTGACCAAGAACTCGCCAATTTCAAAACATTGATAGAAGGTACCAAACTTCAAGTAATGCAATGGTTAATTGGTGTCTGCACCGGTACATTTGCTGTAGTGTTAGCTTATATTCGACTCATGTCGTAAATGTATATCTTTATTAATTTATTATTTTATTACTACTACTAAACCCAAAGTTCTCAGCGGTTTTTTTTTTTTTTTTTTTTTTTTTAAAAGAAGGTTTCTTCCAAAATTTTGACGGTTTCTTCAGGGTTGGAAACAGAGTGACCAATGGTTCGGTCATCAGAAAAGATTTCAAAATCATTACCACCTTCGTAACACTTGTCACCAAAGAAGTGAATGGTCTTGAAGTTTTCACCTTCCAAGTGTTTCAAACAATAAGTCTTATCCCATCCGGTTGGGAAAACATCGAAAGAAATTTGTCCACCAATGGAATAAGTCATTTGATAGTCTGAGAATTCAGCCTTCAAAGCTTCAACCATTGCTTTTCGAATGTTGTGTTGCTTATCGTATTGTTCGAATTCATTTCGTTCGGCAGTAGTAGCGTTTCTACCAATTGGAGAAATATTGATCATACCATTTCGGAATTCGATAAAGGTACCTCGTCGCTTTGGCAAGTCAATATCGGCCAAATACTTCAAGATAAACTGGGCCAACTTGTTGTACTTTTCTTCACCCAACCATCCGATAAATGTTTGAGTAGCCAATTCATTGCCCAGCTTGTAAGCGGTTAACCCATTTTCAGAAAAGGCATAGTCAAACATTTGCAACACATTGGCGCCGAGTTGTTCCTGTTGCTTAGCCAAATCGGATCCACCAACAAACCCAACCACGCACTTCTTTCGAAGCTTTTCCAAAGCTTCCTTGACCTTTGGAGTGACTTCAAGACGAGCTGGAGTCAAAGTTCCGTCAACGTCAAAAAGGCAAATAGTATCTGGGTTTTCTCGGTCTGAAAAGCTCATTTTGTGTGTAAAAGAATTGTCAAGGAGGGGAAAAACGTGTCCTGTTTCGGGCGCAGAAAAACCTTGATCGGGGACTTTTTGTTTTCTAGCCCCCTGTGTCCAAATTTAGTGAGCACCGTCGGGACTCCGACCAGAGAGAGCCGCACCTGGATTATCTTATTGGATTATTCCATATTTCTATCCATACACCCAATTTACAACATTTACATCCTGTATATGTCTAGGTTGTTGATAAGTGTGTTTTTGTGCTCACGTGGAGCAGGTATATGGATACGCAGGTTGACAGGGTTAAGTTACAGGATAGACTCAACAGCATTCCTGTCCTACTCGAAAAACTCTCTGCCCACCTTGCTCGGATGTCGTAGGATTCAAAGGTTGATGGTTCATCGTACGGCGTAAGGCGTGAATTGGTGGGAGTGTATGATTATTATTGTGCATATAAGAGACAGCAAAGTAAATTTAGATTTTCCCAACCATCCGTATAGAAAGAATCTGTTAAAGGTTTCACTGACTCTAATAAGCATTCGGTCCTTAAATTGTGGTTAAAAATAAAATAAATATTCTCAAATTTGAGCAGTGCAGTGCAGTTGGGTCGGACGGATTAGGGGGCAGTGCGCCGTTCAATAGACTACATAAAGTGTTTAGGGTTAATGAAATCCGGTCTTCGCATTGTTTGGCCGACTGTGACAATATGTAAACCTAGAACGGGATAAGTCTTAGATATATCTCAAGCGGTGTAGTCGAGGGCCGGATTTAGCAAAGAAAACAGTAACGCCACATGGCTCAAATGCCAATACCGAACAAGCCACAACCTACGAACACGCCCCCACCTAATTTTGACTTTGCACAGCCGCTTTAACCCGGGCAATTTTGGTGGAGCTTATTAGCAAAGACAATAATATATTGGAAAAAATGAACAACAGGAGAATTTGGAGTACCCGCAGGGCAGGGAACCGATTAAATCTTCTCAATTCGATATATAGAATTCAAGTAGAAGTAATAATAGAATGGATCATAATATAATAAAATCTTGGATTAAGGCGGAGATAGTGGGTGGGGGAAAATATGATGCTATTCATCAAGTGTTGATGGTGGTTCTAACCGCGCGCCCACTGTAGTTCTTCTTATCGCCGTTTAAGGTGCGGCGCACCCGAAGTACCTGCCCAGAGAATTTCTCTCAAAAACCAAGGCTCGTTTACAACGCTCATGCGCCTTGGTATAACTGAAATAATAATAACCAGGCATGTTTGTCGGAATATTTTGCGCAATTTTTTTGCCTCGGTTGACCGACGGCAAAAGCCCACCTTAGAGTGTTGTCTAGCATAGGAGTTTAGGGTTGTTAGTATTAAATTCTTTTTTTATTTTTTTATTATTATTTGAACAGTTGGCGCAGATGGCACAGATGGCTAACTGGATTGCGGTCTTTATTCGTTCTTCGCAGGATGTTAGACTCCCTCGTCAACCCAGTGAATAGGATTTCGCATTGTATCATGTCCGAGAAATATGAAACCTCCTCGTGCGTTGGTCTCTCATATCGCATATAATAATCCAAAAATATATATGCGGTATATTTACGCGCTAACGTTAAGCAATGGCGTTATCGTTGAAGTGTATATACATATGACAGGCTCCTGATCGATTATAAAAGGCCTTAACTCTCCAGCACTTCTGTTTTTTTTTTTGTTTTTTACCCCATCGATCTTAAAGACGAAAACTCAATTGAATATCTAAACCACAGACCAAACACCTCAAAAAAAAAAATATGCAAATCTCTAACGTTTTACTCACTATCATTGCCGCAAAGATTGTGGCTAGTGCCCCACTTGACGAACGTGACACCAATACTGCCATTGTTGAAAAGTGCAACACCATGTTGAAGGCCGCTACATCTGCTGGATCTGATAAGTCCAAATTGTGCTCAATGACTAAATCCTTGGAAAAAGCTGTCGATAATCAAGAACATGCTGTCGAAGGACTGGCTGATTGTGTTGACAAGTTTGTTGCAACTTTGAGAAAGAAAGACTTGAACTGTGACAAGTTGAAGGACTTGCAAGAAAAGTCCAACAATTTGGAATTTGACAGTGATGATGATGACGCCGATTTGGAAGCTCGAGCCCCACGACAACAGGGTCAACAGGGCCAACAACACCACCAAAACCAGGGTGGTCAACAAGGCCAACAAGGTCAACAACACCACCAAAACCAAGGAGGCCAACAAGGTCAACAAGGTCAACAAGGTCAACAAAACCACCAGCAAAACAATCACCACAAGCGTGATGCTGAAGCTGACGCCCGTCAATGGGGTCAAGATGGTCAACAAAACCACCAAAACCAGGGTGGCCAACAAGGCCAACAACACCACCAAAGCCAAGGGGGTCAACAAGGTCAACAAAATCACCAACAAAACAATCACCACAAGCGTGATGCTGAGGCTGAAGCCCGCCAACAAGGCCAACAAGGCCAACAAAACCACCAAAACCAGGGTGGTCAACAGGGCCAACAAGGTCAACAACACCACCAGAACCAAGGTGGTCAACACTAAGCTAGTTTTTGTGAACTTGGTTTATTCTCTGCCATTCTTGAAAGTTACTTGAAAAAAAAAAAAAAAAAAACCCCAAAAAACCCTTTTTTATTTATCAATCACTTGGAACTTTTTTATTTTATCTTATATATCTTTTTAAATACTTTTATTGTCAATCTTTGGAACATTTATTTTATTTCCTATAACAAAAATATATCTATTATCATCAAACTTGTGCCTTGATTTCATTCTAGAGTTAAGAGACCCTTAGCTGTTGTTGTGCGGCTTTTGATGGAGCGGCTGAGATCGTCGAGAAGACGGCTGCTGGCGCGTCTCCAACGATTCTGTCAACCTACAGTTCTCAGGTGTGAGGTTAGGACAATGAGTAGAAGAGGTGTATATGTAAGATACTGTGAGAAAATTAATTTTAAGGAAGAATTGCCAGCAACTGCTGCTGAATCTTTAAGTCAAGTGAATGGTTTTTTTTTGGCTCTACTAAGTTCTTGCTTTTTTTTTTTCAATTATACGTTTTTAAACCACCGCCAAGGTCCCATTATTTGCTGCTAGTTTGTATCAGCGTGATGGAGCCGGACTTTTTAGCCGGGCTTTTTAACAAACAGCATAAATTACTCTAACGCATTAAATATGAGTGGTGCCGTTTGTCTCATGGCATGTCCAATCCTGGATAAAATGTATCTGAGACATCCTTCTTTAATCTTATATTTACATATTTTACCAGCCAGCCAGTTTTCCGCTTGTTTGATATACACGGAATGAGCACCGTTCAGAGTTTTTTAACGGCATTGCCTTTGACCACGCTTGGCAGGGTTTTAGAGTTTTTTTAGACGCCCTGCCCTGGCAGCTGAGATGATGCTGAGTTCCATTATACAGCCGAATATCGGCAATTATGTTGAGCAATTCGACCAATAAGAGCCGTACAAGTCTCACTTGCTCTCAAAAATTATCAATCCTCCAAGAGAATCTGAATAACAATATACTAAAATACAACTTTCCAGTGTCATATTAAGAACGATCGTCTCAACCAGGCGGGAGAAAAACATATATGATCAAATTCTTCAACAAAAGGCCAAGGAAATTGTAAAACAAAACCCGGAAAAGTACAAGCCGTGGCTCATAGATAAAATCGGTCTGCCGATTTAACATCCGCCTTGGTGCCGTTTTCACTATTGAATTGGTTGGCGTGACTTGGTTCCAAATTATGCATAGTGCAAATATTCCAGGAGCTGGTCGCGGATCCTTGAAATATTTTATTCCCTGGACGTCCTCAAGTATCGGGTTGGGGCGACACCACCGCATATCATCTCAGGCTCTCATCGCAACAATCTAATCAGGTCCGTTCCATCTAATCCAGTTTTGCAGCCTAAATTGAATACGTCCTGAATAAAAGCCCACGCACGTTCACAATTATCTGATAATGCATTACCCTATATGGAACAATAGGACAGTCCAACATAAGTAAAATGGCGATGGAGTTGCCTTGCTGTGGTTACGATGACGAGGTATGTTACCCATAGCAGCATTGGTGTGCTAAATGTATTGCCACAGGCAAACTACAGGTAATTTCTCTGTATGATAGAAAACCTGAGAGAATTTTTCTCCCTCTAGACCTCAAAGTAAATGTACTGGCGATAATACCAATGGCTCTGCTTGGATCCACTGCTTCGGTCTGGCAAACGCCCGCGCCGTCTCTAATGCGGCGCATTCAAAACAATAATTTAATAAAAAAGAAACACCATTTTGGAACAGTTGCTGTAGTGTAAATTAATTCGATAATAAAATATATCGCATGCATAATTTTGTTATTACAATTTCTAGTTACAAGGAGACTGAATCCTACTGTCCCTTTGCGCGTATAAAAAGCAGTGGAAATCCGAAGAGTTTTTAAAAAGTATCCACATTCAAGGAAATAGGATATAAAGATGTATCTTTCCCACGTTATCTTAACCGCTATTGCCGCAAAGATTGTGGCCAGCGCAGATGTTTCTTCTGATGCCAATGTTGTCTGCAAAGCTCTTTTGAACGTTGCTAGCAATGGTTCCAACGACTCTGAGCTGTGCCCAATGACCAAAGAGTTGACTTCTTCTATCTATGATAGTAAAGACACTGATATTTCCAGCTTGGCTTCGTGTGTTGACCAGGTCGCCACTGTTATGAAGCAAAAGGATTTGGACTGCGCCAATTTGGCCGGCTTGAAAGCAAAGGTCGCGGAGTTGCAAGACGATGAAACTGACTTGGAAGCTCGAGGTATGGGTGGTGGTTGTGAATATGGCTGCGACGATGGTGGCGGCGGCAGCAGCACTGGCTCTGGCAGTGGATATGGCGGCGGCTTTGGAGGTGGTTCTGGTAGTGGCTCTGGCTCTGGCTCTGGCTCTGGTGCTGATATTGACCCCGGGTTCGGCGTTGATCCCGTCGGTGGCTGTGAATCTGGCTGTGACGATGGCGGCTCCCACCACAAGGGCTCTGGATCTGGATCTGGCTCTGGTGGTGGCTTTGGCTATGGCTATGGCTCTGGCACTGGCACTGGCTCCGGCTCCAAAGGTGGTACTGGCTCTGGCTATGGCGGTGGAGGGGGCTTTGGCGGTGGTTCTGGCTCTGGCTCTGGCTCCAAAGGTGGTACTGGCTCTGGCTATGGCGGTGGCGGCGGCTTCGGCGGTGGCTCTGGCTCTGGCTCCAAAGGTGGTACTGGATCTGGCTATGGCGGTGGCGGCGGCTTTGGCGGCGGCTCTGGCTCTGGCTGGAACAAAGTTTAACAAACTAAATGCTCGAGGCCTTGTTGGTCAGAAGGTCAAAATAAAACAGTATTTAATCTTCTCCAAAATGGTTTATTAGTAAAAATTAGTTTTTTATTCTACCAAGTAGGTATTTTGTCATTCATTGAATAGCACTTTATTATTTTTATTCTGGTGTTTCGAACTTTTGAAACCTAAAGGGGCATAGCAGTTACTATTTAACAGTGCGGCGTTAGAACGCGGCTGATGCGATTGTGACCGAAGATATCAAATTTGCAAGCAAAAAAAAACATTTCAATTAAAACATACATAAAAAAAAAACTAAGAGCTAGATCGACCAGGTAACTGGTGAAACTTTCGCAATACAGAATTTTCAGCCTCAAGCATAGAATTCTTTGAAAGAAGATCCGAGACCATTTCTTCCAACTGGTCAATCCTCTCATTCTTCTTTGCACGAGAACGTCTTGCCGCTTCAGTATTACGAGCACGACGGACTGCAGCAGGATCACGAGGATCCTTCACCACTACTGGAGGTAATGGCAAAGCAGAAGAATCAGAAGAATTACCATCCTTTGAAACACGAGCGTTCTTGGTCACTGCCGACAACTTCAACTTCTTTTCCAGCGACATCTTTGGAGAAGATGCCTTTGGAGAAGATTCAGTTGGAGCTTTATTCAAGTCAGTAGCCACTTCGAATTCAGGACTAGCCTTGGTATTGAACAATGGCGACCATGATTCAGGATCAGTGGTTGGACCGTCAAACATGGAATCAAGAGGATTAAATGTTGGAGAATGGGTCTCAGAAGCTGCACGAGGAGAAAAATCATTTAGCATAGCAGATGGCAACACAGTTGAAGCCGGAGCAGACTGAGAGTAAGAAAAGAAGGGTGGAACACCACCATCAGTGTTTCTTGTAGATGAAACTGATGATGATGACGAAGTTAAAGAAGGTGCAGAACCAGAACCAGACACTAGAGCTTGCTTGAACTCTCTCTCGACAGTTTCAAGAGAAGAGGACAAGTTATTAACATCTAGCGTCATGGACGGGCACTGCGGTTGCGCGAATTGGTAATCCAAATCGCCCTCGCTCTTGGCTGAGGATTGGTCGGAAAATACTGCTGGAGTAACACATTTGTTGTTATTGAAAAATTGAGGAGTAAAGAACTCTTCGTTAATGGTGCTTTGGTGTGAAGGCTTTTCGAAAGACGGAGTCGTATCAAACAGAGAATATAAGTTTCTTGTGGATAGATTCGACAACGTTGGGTTGTTAGAGTATGAGCTAGCTGCTGTTTCTTTAAACAACAACTACGAGAAGTACTCTGTAGTATTCGCTCTTTTCTAGTGTGAGAAAAGAGCTTCTAGTTGGAAGATAAGAAAGCGGCTGAGATGTGCTGCTTTCTTGTGTGAGAGAGGAGTGATACAAAAAAGCTGCAAGAGTTCTGAAACTTGCACTGATTTGATTAGTGAGTGTGGAAAAAAAAAAAGCTGACGGTGATGAGGAAGAACCGGCGATCGGTTTTCTGGTGTTAACTTGATGTATAAGCTTTTTTTTTTTTTTTTTGGTTTATAAAAAAATGATTTAGAGAAAGAAAAGAGAAAAGTGGAATCTTTCTGGCTTATATCGTGATCAAGGTTCCTGCGCACGCCGATGTCAGCGACGATGGTGACTCACCATTACTCAAATATTTGGGTTGGGCCCGCAGCATATGCAGCTCGAATCCAAGGGGAACTTCTTTTCGGGTCTGGTATTCTAATTATCAGCTATTCCTTGTGGGCCGCTTGCAATTATCTTGATCCAGAGGTGGGGAAAACCTATCTATAGGAATGCTGCCGTAGACACGGGCTCTATGAGCGATTTTATTGGTACGGCTCCGGACATCGAGTGCCACTACCTTCTCCTTGTCTGAGCTGGCTATCATCGCCTTTAGAATGGCACGGCATTGGCACGCGAGGCTTAACCGGGTATCGATGGGACTAATTGTCTTGCTCCGTTGAGACTTGGGCTGTGCAGATAGTAATAGTCGTCCATAATCCATGTAATCGGTATCCTGCGATATGCTGTCAACGAGTAATATTATATCTGAATGGCATCAATCTCCCTACTCTTGTTCCTCAGAAATTTCGCGGCAAGTACAATTGGCATATATTGAAGGGAACACACGTCCCAGAGGAACAATTAGCTTGCCAATTGACAGCTAATTACCAATATTTGGGTCAAGATTTGATATGGCCATGTTGCTGACTTGGTTCGATCAGCCGGATGACCCGAACCTCTGGTCGGCCGCCTTATATGTCTCTGAAGTGGCGCCGTCTAACAATTAACACCCGAGTCGGTTAACTATCTCCTTTATCGAAGGAGCCGTGTCAAATAGCGTAGGGTGCTATCATTTCATTGGCCAAGCCGAGCCTCACGACAGTCAAACTATCGCAGACTATAAAGTCCAAGCTTGAATGACCGGTGGGCACATTTGACGAGCAGACTCCAACCAATTTAGCTGCACGTCGTACATCTAATATTGCGGTCTTAGCACATTTTAGATAGTGGCTCGTATACACGCGCGGGTGTTTCGGTCCGTGACGCCTCAGATTCGGACCGCCATTAAATTAACACAATTCTCTTCAGCCAAAAAGCCTAACATCATTCAAAGAATCCAGATAGCCGAGTCATAAAAGAGCTTTTCAAACTGCTTGAAGGATGGCTGATACACTTCATCTTACACACCTATTTCGGAACGCGCCGAGTTACCCGTCAGAAACTACCCAATTATACAATGGCACTCTACCAGCGACAACTTCCTCGACAAAAAATACTATATAAAAAACAATGAACGTGGAGGTCAATCCAAACGAAGATACCGAATGGAACGACATTCTTCGACAGCATGGGGTCATTCCTGAAAAGCCTCCGTCTCCTACCGCCCAAATGGAGGAAGCTATGGATGATGCCTTGAAATCAGCATACGACAATCGGCTTGAACACAAGACGCTTGATGAATTGGATGAGATTGACGAGGATGGATTGGAAGACGAAGAATTTGTTGAAATGTATCGTCAGCAACGAATGGCTCAGTTGAAGGAAATGGCTAGTAAAGAACGGTTTGGTCAAGTGATGGGGATTTCAAAACCAGAGTATACTGATGAAATTACAAACGCTTCAAAGGATAATACAAGTGTGTTTGTACATATTAGTTATCCTGGTGTACCACAGAGTAAGCTACTGACTGGGCTATTCCAGAGGCTAGCGCCACGGTTCAGAGATGTGAAGTTTGTCGATATTGACGCTCGACAGATCAACGACAAGTACCCTTCGTCCAACTGCCCAACGATCTTGGTGTATAAGAATGGAGACGTTGCAAAGCAGATTGTTACATTGGATACAATTGGTGGAAACTCAACAAATGTTAAAGATGTGGAGAATGTGCTGGTAGAGGTTGGAGCGGTTAGTGTTTCCGACGCTAGACTTACAGCGAACCAGGAAGAAGAACATGAATCTCGATCTAAAGGTGGTGGGTTGAGACAAGGAGCACGGTTTGGTGACAGCGACAGTGACAGCGATTATTAATGACTGTATTTTTGTGTATATATATATGTTTGGATCCAGTGCGGCTCTTGATGATTTAGGTTTTTTGATGGAGGCCTGGCCTGCGGTTGCCTGGTTGGTAATTAAATTAAGGTACGCAAGTTACCGTAAGGTATATTAATACTGAGGTATCTGTCCTATAAAACTGATGATCAATGACTGTTATAATTTCATCCGACAATATTCCATACCAAGTTGGTAATGTTTGTGTGTTGTAGGGACCCCTAAGCGCTAACACTTGTAGAACACAATGTAGCTGAGATGATAACCATCTTGACTGAACAAAAACGGGGGAGACATTTGGATGAACTGGTTACCAGTGTTGATGTATGTGCTTTTGTATCACAGTGGAGCTAACAAAGGTTGAGATTGATTCAAGGATTCTTCGTAAAGTACTGAGTTTCTGTGAGCATAGGGTTGAACAACCTGTCGGTGACGTGGAATGGGAACATGAGTATTTTGAAAACGATCCAGGACTTGCCCGGGAGATTTTATCAGCAGCACACTGGATGGATATCGAACCATTGGTAGAATGTGCTTGTAAAGCCATGGCAGGGTTCTTAAGAGATTTGCCGGTTGATGAAATGAGGAATGTCATGGGCCTATAGCTATCGTAGATTGTGCGGCGCGCATAACGCTCCCAACAGTTTTCATAGATATGCAATGAGAAGGAGAAGAAGAGAAAAAAAAAGATTTCAGAGAGCGGGCCCGCGATAAGTTTTCCGACCATCATTCACAACATTTTTCAAGCATGGGTAGATACGTAAGAAAACGATACAAGACGAAAAGATATACAAGAGATTTGGATCAAATCCTTGGAGATGATATGAAGAATGATGAGACGATTATTAAACTGAGAGACGGGCAAAAGGTGGATGAAGATAAGGCCGGGTTGGGTCAGTTTTATTGCATTCCATGTGCCAAATACTTTGAGACGGAAGTGGCACGACGCACACATGCCAGAGGGAAGATCCATCGTCGTCGGTTGAAGGATATTAGAGAAGGACCTTATACTATTGAAGAAGCAGATGCTGCTGCGGGGCATAATGTAGCGAAATATCAACACAATAAGCAAAAAGTGGAACAGAAATTGTCGACTCCGGTGGTGACAGAAGTTTTGGCGACCGAAAAAGAGAAGGCTGAGAAAGACGCTGAACATAAGATGGAGGTTGAATAAAACAGCCAAAATCAAATATACATATAATGTTAATACAAAAGAAAAAAGAAAAAAAGTACAATTATGGTCGATATTCACCAAAGTCAGTATGGCCAGTCTTCTTTGCATGCGCAGTAGCATCACGCTCTCCCTTGAGCTCTGCGCCGCACGAGTTGCATTGTAGAGAAAACTGCGCTGTATCAGTATAATAGCCCCTCTTTTGCAATTCCGTGCCTAGTAATGGAATTGCTTGTAATACCAACTGGCCTCGCTCATCACCTTGGAAAGTACAGGTATCTAGCTGCGCCGCTTCTTCCAACACTGGAGACAATGCCACCGCGTCGTAATGAATGCCCGAGTAGATAACCACAATGAACGACTCTTTACCTGGATTGAATTTAAGCTGCTTCAAGGTCTTGATATCCAAACATACAATAGTAATGTCGAAATGCTGCGATAAAATAGCCAATTCGATCGCTCCACCCCATGAGCTCGGCTTTGCGATCCATTCGATATATTCGTTTCTTGGACGCCCCAAAATCGCATCGGAATATTCTTCAGGATTGCCACGGATAGCATCCGAAATGACAGCTCGGAGCTCATGCGATAGAGATACAGTACCTAGGATGGAGTAAGCAACGGCGGCGAACATGCAAGAGTTATCATCCTCCATGACCCGCAGTTTCAAAAACCCGTCACCACAATTGACATATGGGACCTCAGATTCTTGATTTTTTGGCGGCAATGCAGCCTGACTGCCCGAGCTCAAAGTTGGACCGTCTGCTGACTTTTTGGCCGTTTCGATTCCTCCAGATTGTGCCTGTCCCTGCGGAGATTTAACTTTAACCGCGAGCTGGTCGCCAGACCGAATCCCCAAGCTTTGCAACGACGCATTAGGATCTTCCAAAGGAACACTCTTTGGAGGAAACCCGCAACGGATTTGATCAACTGGATCAAGAATATGGTCCAAAAGAGATTTCAGGGTAGAGTCTTGTGGTAAATCGACTATGGTGGCGGGACCTTCTGGTTGCTTGAGCTTCAACTTCATGTTTATTTGCAGTTGGGAAAAAAGGCCCAGCCCACACACGCGCTAGTTTTAGACCACCACATTACCGCCGCCTCTGTCTCGTATCGTATTACACATTGTCAGATAATCAATCACCGACTAAGAGATGAATGGGATTCCGCCGCCACGAAACGTTAGTGAGCTGGCCGATGATGCCAAAGCATACGATTTTTCCAGCACGGTGTCATTCCGGTCGTGGATCCATGTGGCCAAAACTCTGTTAGAGGAGGCGAGGATTTATGAGAATGAGTATGCTCACCAAGAGGCGTATATTATGTATTCAAGGTACGCGGATTTGGTGTTGAACTCAATGCCGAAACACCCGGATGTGAAGAAGTATGGCAAGCAGTTTGGACAGCTTGCGGGGAATATCGAACAGGTGTTGGCAAGTATGCAAAAGTTGAAGGAGATTATCAACCAGGAGATTGAAGCGTGGAAATTGCAGCAGCGGGCAAAGGAATTACGAAATAAACGGAATCAAGTCCAGCAGATGAAGGGCCAACAACAGAAGCCGAAACCGCAGGTGGATTATCGGCAAGGTCCACCGGTGGAACCGCAGAAATTGGATCAACAAATTGACCAAACTGATGATTCATTTATGGAAACATTATCGACACTGAAGCGGTTAAAGGCACCTTTGAATCCTGCCACTTCGTCTAATTCAACTGCATACTCAGGGCAAACGATTCGGCCCGTTGATTGGTCATATCCAAGTGTACCTCAACCATCTGGACGTCCGCATGTGTTGTCACCATATGCGCCAGAAAAGCCGATTCCGCCACCAAAGGATTACCACCAACCGGTGAAACCGTCAGTCGTCCAGCAGCAGCAGCCGCAGAATTATTATCAACAACAGCCAACTCCACCGATAGAACACAAGACACGCAGCTATACAGAAGGTGGAGTACCGCTACGTACAGTCTTCTTCCCTGAAAAACTCCGGCACGAATTTCTGCGAATTGCGTCTGGTAACACGCGCAACAAGCTGGAAACGTGCGGCATTTTATGCGGGCGGCTGAACCGCAAGGCGTTTTTCATCACGCATTTGGTGATTCCGAACCAACAATCTACCAGCGACACTTGTACCACCACGAATGAAGAGGTGTTGTTTGAATACGTCGACCATGAAGACTTGTTTATTCTCGGGTGGATCCACACGCACCCGACGCAATCTTGTTTTTTGTCGTCGATCGACTTGCATACTCAGACGTCGTACCAAATCATGCTACCAGAAGCAGTGGCGATGGTTTGTGCGCCTGCTTCTCAACCGGATTGGGGGGTGTTTAGATTGACTGACCCCCCAGGTATCCCGACGTTGAAAAAGTGTACGGCAACTGCGACGTTTCATCCTCATCCTGAACCTGATCTTTACAAATCAGCCTATAATCCGGGCCATGTGATCATGACCAATGAGATTAACCTGAGGATTGAGGATTTACGATCTCGAAAGACTTAAGAAAGATACGGGGGTTTTCTTTTTCTTTTTTTTTTTTTTTTTTATTTCATT
>JAKTPN010000225.1:308397-366670 GCA_030557665.1 Blastobotrys apis
GATTTTTTTTTTTTTTTTTTTTTTTTTTTTTTAGTTCATATTTATTAATACAAAAGTAATAAAAAGAGAGAGAGAGCACGGCGGGACTAGTTTATATATCTTTCCATCCCAATGCAGCGAGATCCTTACGTATGGTATCTTCTGTAGAGATTTTCTGCACCTGAGTATTCTCCAATTTATCACCACTAGCTTGCCGCATTTTCAGTTCTTCAATAGCCCGGAGTTTCTTGAGTAAGGACCGGGTCTTTTTCTCTTCTGGAGAAGACCCCGTTGGGGCTTGAACTGAAGATGCGGTGGAGTCGGTGGTGGTAGTGGTAGTGGTGGTGGTCGCGGTGGAGGCAGAGGATGCGGTAGTTGCAGCAGATGATGGCTGGTCTTGAGCATCTCCATTGGCTTCCTTCTTCTTGGCGCCGCCCCGCTTCTTCTTCTTTTCACCTGCAGCACCGTTTTCTTGTTTCCCAGCCGCAGGAGCCGCACCAGGGACAGTTCTTGCACCAGGTACACCACCGGCACTACGAACTGGAGGGGTGTATTTGGCCTGTTCACGTTCATACAACGAGGCTGGAGCTACACTAACACCGGACACTCGGGCATGTGGTGGCCGGTAGGCACCAGCCTTGACGGCCTGTGGCTTGATACTCTTGACAGTCTGGGTGGATTCATGAGCTTCTGGCGCTGGACTTAACGAGGATCGCAACGGGAACTTGGCGTTGGTATCCATCGGTCTCCAGCCCACACCGAGCAATTCATCATGGTCCACAGCGTAAATCAATTTACCACTATAATGCCAGATCCGAGCGCCATTGTCAACTCGTAGACGAGGAGACGTGGTGGCAGTGAGGATATACCGGCCATCTGGCGACCATTCACAGACCACCGTGTTGGACGCCTCGATCGTGGTCACCTTGGCGAACTGCCGTTGTCGGTCATAAATATCCATCTGGCCTGCAAGATTGCCAAACCCGGCTACAATCAAAAACCGCCCGTGTGGGGAGAACAAAATCGTGTTACGACTGGCTGGTTGGAACGTGTGCACCGTGTTGCCCCGAGCGTCAAAAATCGCAGTCTTCGCTGGCATGGTTCCGTACACTACCCCGAATTCTCGCGAGTTTGGTGACCAATCCATGCCATAGATTGTGCCTTCCTTGTCCAATTCGATCCGCGAATCATACGATCCGGCAATACCGAGCAAGTAAAGGTTTGTTTCCCCGTAATAACTCTTACCAGTGTGATCCACGTCAGTAGATGCAAGCACAAGCAACGCGGTCCCGAGTTTGTTCCATTTCATTTGAATCTTATCCACCTTGAAGAAGGTCTTTTGCGAGACTGGTTGGGAAAAGTTTGGGATTTGATACACTCTTACTGCAGCCGGCTTGGCCTTTTCAACCGGGATGAACACTGCAATTGAGTAGTTTTGGCCAGGGGATAGCGAAAACTCGGTCATACCTTCGGCCTTGAGCTTTGCATATGGAGTTCGGAAGTTGTTGTTTTCATAAAACTGGAGCAACCCAGTGGTCACCAACCGGGCGCAATACTTTTCATCATGAGTATACTGAATGGACCAAGGTCCTTGGGATTTCTGCAAGAAGGATTCGAGCAAGTCGCCGGACTTGACGTCCCAGATTTTGAGGTTGTTGCTGTAATTGCCGGTAGTTGCGTCCTTTTTCGGCCGTTCCCATGTCAATGCATATGTCGATTGAGGCGAAAACCCAATTTCCACCGCATCGTTCACGTCCAATCGTTGCACCTGTTTGCCGGACACGGGGTCGATGATGTGGACGCCGGACTGTGGGATCGAGTACGCGAAATACTGCCCGTCTTGCGAATACAATGACGTGCGGATGTTGGTGCTGCTTGGCTGTTCAAACCCAGGAACATTGCTGTATTCCGGATTGCCTTTGGTCAATGCCACGGTTTTGGGTAATCTTGCTGCGAGATGAGTTAGTGCTGTGCTGTGCGGTTGCGGGGAGGGTTGAGGTGTGTCGTACAATAAAACTGTGTAGCCATTATCTTTGTTCTATAGAGACACGTCTTTGATCTGTGATTTGTTGTTTGTGTGTGTAAGAAATTTTCTTGCGTGCGGTTGGTGTGTGAAAAATTATAATGATGGCCGACAGGACTGAAATTTACCCAGCAAGCGGTCTGTGATTTACACGTGCGGCGGCAATGACCATCGCAAATACATCTACATCCTCTCGACTATATAAAAAAGTAGATACGCACTCGACGTTGCCGCCAGGGCGTCCCTCGGAGACACCACCGTGACGACAGCATCGTCGAAATAGAACCATCGGCCGTACCGATCTTTCATATAACATGTATAATGACCGGTATTAATCGACCCCTGGTGACAAACCACGCCAAATAGCTCATAATTCAACGACGTGGACGAGTCACCATCCATTGTATACTTCGACATGTCCAGAAACAACGGGTACTTCACGGGGGTCTCGATCTTGGTGCCTTGCACCGTCGTATGTTCAAACCGTTTCAACTGGATCGACAGCACAAACGGCAGCCGCTTCATGCGCATGTGTTTATCCACCACCCGCCGGGTACCACATTGGTTGCAGTAGTAGAACGCATCCAGGCGTTCTGTACTGGTGAACTTGTCCAGACAGTGTTCGAGGGTTGTGCCACCTTTGTTATTCTTCACCTCCAGCGACAGATCCATCATTGGATCCACCGTCCTCGTAACGTTACTACATTCCACACACTTGATCCGGCTCTCCAACTCGCCACAAAACGTCCGATGAGCGACACATCCGCAGGACATGTCCATGGTTTCTGACCCGGGGGTATTATGATCCTGTTCGTCTTCCACTTTGGCAAATACTGCCGATTGGAAATGCGTCTTGTGGAACTCATCCAATGCAAACTGCAAAAACTCATGAGCATCTTGTTCAGACCCACCAGCAAGAGCCCGTTTCTGTCTCCAAGCTGCCGTCAACAACGCCGTAGGCCCATACCCTTGCACGGAATTGCTCTTGAAAAACTCGACAAATAAATCATCAATACAGCACGAGATGCAAGACTCCACATCACACTGCGTCCGATCATGCCCACCACCCAAGAAGAAATTCCGTACCAAAGGATTATGGATCAATGCCTGCAGAACTACACTCATGAAACATGTCGCCCCCATGTTACAAAACCCTCTCAACCCTGTTGTTGCTTGAAAAGGCGGCAGTACTCCAATCCCGCGGGTCTTGACTTGTTTGACATTTGGGCCTCTAACTGCTGCTTCAAACGACTCGTCGATAACGTAATCATCACACTCATAGCAATATACCATGCCCTCGCCACTCGTATCCACACCTAAATGGTGGTTCTTCTTATTCTTTGAATGCTCTTTACCATGCGTTTGACATCCAACAAATGAACATTCCAAACAAACCCTCACCACTGCTAAACTCTCACACTCGGAACATTTGAACACTTTACCCTTTTTGGCTGCTTGAGCGAGTTTTACCGCAAGTCTATAAGCTTGTAGTGTCTCTTTATTCCGTGCTTGTCTAGTATGAATACACCCAGACGCCATATCGTTGTCGTACTTAACAAACCCTGAGAAATCCTCCCACCACCTAAAGTTTCGCTTTTCTCACTCACGCCGCAGGTACACATCTACACACACACACAAACCAGTTTCAAATACAAAATAATCAATTTAAAATTTCCCGTATATCCAAAATACTTTATGATTTATATAATTTCTTTCAACTTTCATCCTCATTCCTTCTTTAATAATATATCTTTTTTTTTTTTTTTTGGTTTTTTTTTATTGTTTTTCTCTTTCAATTTTTCATTTTTCTCATCTCTTGTAATATAACCACTAAGGCATAGTAGAGAAAGTCTTCATAGATGGAGTATTTTGACTAATCGTCTTTGGAGCCTTCTTACCAGTGTCATTATTAGACAACCCAGTTGGTTGAATCAAACCATCTGCGAAAGATGGCAAACCCTTGGTCAAACTAGACAAGTCAACTTGCTTACTTGCAACAGCTGGTGCAACCAACAAAATCACAAACAACAACAACAACCCAAAATACAAAGTGGCATACTTTCGAACCATTCTTCTTCGAAGCTTGTTCTGCTTCATTGAGAAAATTGGTGGTCGAATCTGTCGACTTGGTCTCAACCAAAACAACAGCATGGAATGCCATCGATCAATCATTGGAATACACAAAAATGGCAATTGCACAAACATCAATGCATGACACAACATAAAGTCACCACCAAACATCATTGATTCGATAATCTTACACAAGAATTCTCGAGATGGTTGTGTAAAAGCCATCCAGCCCAAACCAGAAGAGTACCATTTACCAGACCACCATGCTCGGTTTGCTTGATCATGCTTGAATTCTCGCGTCAAACACAATCCAACCAACAACTTCAAAAAGAATCGTTGAATACAAATGGCGGTAATAGTACCCAATAAACCAGCACTAAACTTCCATCCTTGCAAAAACCACATTAATTCAAAAAACACAATTTGAATAATCACTGCAATACCATGAGCAACACCAGCCATTACACCCGAAGTCTTTTTGCAACACAAGCCCAAAACCGGACCCATACAACAAGACATGAAAAACAGTACCATCAACGCACCAGCATTGATAACAATTGGTCCAAATGTAACAATAGCAATTCGCAATACCGAGTTGACTTCTTTCGTATCACTCTTGGATACACCATTTTGAGCGTTCAAAAACGTAAAAGCCACAAAAGCTGCGGCGGCAACAAACAATGGAATAAGATACTCTGTAAACATCAAATTGGTAAAGCCAGCTCGAGAAACATCACCAGCAGCTTTTTCAGAGTCCTTGCTGTCACCACCAAGCACCTTGCGCTTCAAACCAGTGATTCGAGTTCGAGACATTCGAACATAACCAATCCAAGAGTTTCGATGCCATCGGTTATTACCTCGGGATAACCATCGAATGAAATCTCGATAATCAATAAAGAAATCAGTCCATGCAAATTGATGTGGATTGAACAAAAACGGTGAAATACACAACGCCAATAAAGTGATATAAAACCACAACAATGCCGGTTGCCACGATACAATAGTAGAAAATAACAACATCAAGAACGATCGCGAACCAAGATAAATCGAATCACCAGCAAATCGCGAATACAATACAGAAAATGGAATTCTTGCAGTTGCAACACCTCGACCAGTAGAAATATATCTTGCACCACCAAATGCCAAATCAGTCAACAATGACGTGGAATAAATTTGACAAACAAACACTTCAAAGAATGGAGACAAGGATGCAAAATGCCGAGTAAACCGCACTGCAGCTCTCCAGATACCCTTTTCTGTCAATTCTTGAACAACCAATGGAATAAATGCAATGAAAAACACAATAAAAATGGACAAGATACAATGCTGCACCCAACCAAGAACCGGCTGCAACATGTAACAACCTCGAGGAACATGTGGATCTGTAATTGGCTTATTTCGATCATAAGAACATATTTCAGATTCATGAGTCAATGCACCAATATTCAACATGACAATCATAAACAATTGAACCGACATTGTAATAAACAAGTTATTAACGTGGAACCCTGGATGCGCATAGAAAAACGACAAGAATCGATCCAATGGCAATTGAGTACCCAAGTAGTAATATTCTCGAGACAAAATCTGTTCACCCATACCAGTACCAATCTTTGTCGTGAAATTCAAAATGGAACCAAAACCCAAATCACGACCTTTACCACATTGATAATATTCACAATGCTTGATTCGGCCACCACGCAAAATTGCAGTCATACCAGCATAAATATCTTCGTTCAAATGCAGCCCCTTTTGAGCCTTTGAAACACCACCACGAGTGGTCATATAAATACCATTCAAAAAATCCGGATGACCATAATGCAACTTACCACCAATTTGAGCCAAAGTTCGAGCAAACAAAGTACCAAACGTTTGTTCCTTACCAGCAGCAACATCACCCAAAATACCCACATTTTCAGAGAAAATGTATTCACGAGCACCCAAAATAGCGACTGGAGCTGGAGTTTCGGTTTGCAAACCTGGAGTGTACGGATTGGCATATTCGCCAGTCAATTCTTCAAATTCAGCCAACACGGATCGAATCTTGAGACATTCTTCCAAATAATTGTCTTGATTGGCATCAATCAATTGAATGTATTCACCTCGGTAGAAAATCAACGCGTGGTTTTGGTTATCAGATTTACCATCACCAAGAATTGGGTTACCAGACAATTCAATTCTAAACTTTGGACGTCGCAACCCATTTTCCATAATTTCACAATGGCCATCAATCAAAGCAGAAAACAAACGTGGTTCACCACCTTCTTCTGTTGGAGGTTCTTCATCCAAATAAGCAATTTGCAAATCTGGATAAGCACGCAACAAGAATTCGGCATTTTCCAATTCTTCCGGTCGGAATTTGGTCAATCGCTGCATGGACACGATAAACTTGAACTTTCGTCTAGCCATTCGTTCCAATTCACGCTCCAATTTTTCAGTATTACCTCCAAACATTTGAACAACTTCAGGATTTTCAACTCGATAAAGCAGCTTAATTGCTCGGGAATAATTCATAAACCCAGATACAGTTCGGTACAAGGTTTGAGATCGCAAAGAAGCCCAGATTCGAGTACGCAAAGTATATTCTGGAGCCGCAGACTTGAACCCAATACAGTAAAATGGCAAATCATCAATCTTGCTCTTCATTTCATCCTTTTCATCCTCCTTTTCATCCAAATTCTCAGACGATCCAGTTTCTTCAGCCAAAATCTTTGTATCCTTAACAAAACAATCCCATTCAACTGGATGCAATTGCTTCAAGTATTCCAACAAGGTAACCCGAGTGTATTGATCATCTTCACGAATAATTTCTCGCAACGACAGCAAAATCTTTTCAGAATAATGTGGCACCAAGACGGTAAACGTTGGCATGTTATCAACTGGCAGTGGTTCAGGAATTGGAGTAGACAAGGATTGAGCAAAGAAGGAAATTCGTCGTTCAGCTTCAGAGTTTCTTGGGAAAAACTCCGAAGTGATGGAATTATCATCTTGAGACACAAAAAATGTTGGAGCTCGCAAAGTCCGCTTGCCTTCAACTTCTGATGGAACTTGGTGATACAACAACTTTTGAACATGGTCAATTGCCAACAAATGTTCTCGATACATGGAGATGACAATGGCGTTCCAAATTTGAGAGATCAAAACCTTTGGCTTGTACTTGATTTCCATATCAGTAGTAGCCAACACCTTGGAGTAAATACGCTTTGGCAATCGCGAAAAGATATTTCTCCATGGAGTCCAAATGGAAATACCGAGATAGAAAGATCGGAACACGGAAAACACAGTGTTGCAAATAATATACCACAAATAAGTATCCAAAAAGAACAATACCAAATCAGTCAACATCATCATACCTAATACAATTCGAGCTTGTTCCAAACACAAGGTGTTTCCAAAGTATTGTTCACCAATACATCTAGTCATTCTCATTGTTGACAAATCACGAATAGGATCTCGCAACGAAAGAGTCAAGAAGAAATAAGATTCAACAAACTTGGCAACAAACACACAAAGCCACAACCCATAACTCATCCACATGTCAGTTCCCTTCAATGAATAGAAAGATGCAGTAAAAGTCTGAGAAGCAACATATCGTCGGGTCTTCTTGTTCAAATACGACCCAAACAATCCACCCAACGGCATGATCGAAAAGAATAAAAAGGTAAAAACCGAAATGAAAAACCCAACAACACCGACAATCAATCCAGATTTGGAATTCGCTTCAATGCCGATATATGCAAACACATAAATAGGGCAAGCCAGATTAAGAATCAACAGCAGAATAATAAAAATCAACCGAGTAGTCAAATGTTGAGCACCGGCCCATTTTCTAGGAACATAGGCCCATTCAGACAATGTGGCCACAATTTGAATCACACAAGCAACCACACCACCAAGACCAGTAGCAGACCACTTGGTTTGAACTGGAGGTTGGTTATTCAGCAATTGCGAGTAGTTCTTGGTGTAAAAAGTTGGAGAACTAAATGCAGTGTAAAACCAGTACATGGAAATATGAATGACCCAAATTCGGTTGAAATTGGTTGCCATATGGAACCAAGATCGAGTTTCTTTGTAGGTCTTGAAAAACACCTTGCTCCATGTAACTTCTCCAAGCTTGGCATAACGTTCTTGTGATGGGATATCAACCAAACGAGTCCCATCTTCAAAAATGATTCGTTCAATACCTTCTGGGTACCAAAACAATTGGTTAATATCATCATAACCAATAACCTTGTTATGATCACGTTCTCGCTTGACATATTTGCCATCAACGATTTCATAACCTTGGTCTCGAATATACTGATACAATGGAGTAATGACACGATTCAAGTAATCACCTTCTGGAATTGGTTCTGCACGTTGTTGGCATTCTGGACTCATAAAGTAGTCATCAGCACACTTGAAGATAAAACACAAGCATTCTGGAGTAAACCTGACTTGATTGGCTTCACCCCAGCATAACAAATACAAGGCGATTTGACGAATTCGTTCTTGTTGAGACATTTGATTCATTTTAGTCTTCCATCGATAATCCGCAGCATCCAAAGAATTATCACCTTCCAATTCTTCCAAAGTCTTGGCTGGATCAGCGTTTGGATCTCTGGCAGCATTGTTCTTCTTTCTTGCCTTTTTGATACGACGAGTGGTTTTACCAAGCTTCATGTTTCGGAACCCAACTTCATCATCCAAATCAAGTTGAGCAGCAAAATACCACTTCTTGTAATTGGCCCCGTCACCACCGATATAATCAGAATGCAGTGACAATAGGGCTTGATTTGGAGTCATTCGTGAAGCACGAGAGTCCAACAATGTCATCAAATGGTCAAACATGTTCCGCATAGAATCACGTTGGAAACCAAATTTATTAGTCAAGTCAATAAAGATATCTTCAATTTCTTCTTTTGACAATGGAATTTGATTTTCAGCGGTCCAAGCAGGATATGGTTCACGAGGTCCACCGAGGTTGTAACCATCCAAGCCATAAATTGGAGTTGAAGCACCAGAAGATCTGTTAAACGATACTTGAGATGAAGCAGTTCGGTATGGTTGTCCATAGCCATCATCTGGATATGAACCATCACCAGCTTGAGGAATATAGTTGAATCTTGGGTCACCATTTCTAGCATAATAGTCCTGTTCAGCAGCTCTAGCCATATCAGATCTCATTGTAAAGTCAGAAAATGTTTCGCTACCTTCATCTGAGTTATGACGGTTTGGATGGGCAGGATTTGCAACTTGTTGATAGCCACTTGAGGTTGCAGCATATGGATCTACTGGACCAGCAGCATATGCGTCTTCTGGATACTCTTCGTAACCTGGATGGTCGTAGTAACCTTGTCTACCATCATCGTAGTAATATTGATCTTGTTGGTAGCCATAGTCATCTTCATATTGATCGTGAGGATGAGCACGATCTTGAGGATGAGGAGGAGCATGAGCATCTTGAGGATGATGATCGTACTGATCTTGATAGTATTCATCGTGATAACCACCGTTTGCCCCAGGAGGAGGAGGGCCACCTGGACCAGGGGGATTTCCTTCTTGTCTATTATAAGACCTGTTAAAAAAATAGTTAGTACTTGTAAATTTTTGTGTTTCGCGAAACGTACATTATTCAGGAAAAACTTGGTCGTTTATCTTTTTTTTTTTGTTTTTCTCGTTAAACGGTCACCGCAGTGATTTTTTTTCGAATAGTGGTGTTTTTTTCGAGAAAAAAAAAAGTTAATACGCTTTCAAAAAAATAAAGTGCCTCGTTATTTTCAGTCGTCTAATTAATGAAAAGCCTATCGCGATTTCTTGTTAGTAAAAAAGTCGTTTCAATCGACAATCTCTTGTGAAAGTTGTTCGTGTTGTCGTGGACGTACCCTTTTTGATAAGCGCCGGAGGCTGTAAATACCTTTTTGAGTCCGGTTTTTACTAAAGGTAGCAAAAAAAAAGAACGCAAAGAAAAAACCAAAAATATCGCGCTTGATATCGTTAATTCGAACACCGAATTGGAGATTTCAGATGTTGTTTTTGTATATATACAATGAATCAAAACGAGTGGAATAGATGTAAAAAAAAGAAGGTGAATGAAAAAAAAAAAAGGTTGTGAATGTTAAAAAAAGAGAAAGTGCAACACCACGGGAGATGTATGAAGGGGAAGAGAGAAGGGAAAAAAGGGAAGTAGCTAAAAAGAGTTTAAAGGAAGGGAAAGAAGAAAAAAAAAAAAAAAAAAAAAAAAAATTTGGTAGCTGGCGCTTAAGCGTGTAAGGTTTTCACTTTTTTTTTTTTTGTTTCCTCTCTTCTCTTCAATGGCTGCAAAAGCAATAGAGAACATGCAATATAGAAACGTTCTGCGCAGCCGGAACTACTACAGGTGCATACGCATTATGAGGGCAAAAAGAAAAAAAGACGCGAAGTTCGGACTTACGAGACAACAATTGATTGATAACCGGGTCCTGCCATGGGTGTTTCCTTACCTATTACGTGGTACCTGTAATGGCCATGGGCCAATAGGAAGTAGATTAAGCTACAGAATTAAAAAGGGGGTTTTCGTTTCTCGCAGTAAGACAAAAGGAAATGGCTGTTTCAAAGGGGTGGATTCTGTAGTCTAAATCTAGCAAAACCGTCAAACTATCTATCCGAAGGGGCCGATATTTAGATACCATCCATCATGAGAATGAGAATGAGAATGGGCAGGGCATGGCATGGCATGGCATGAGCGAGCGTGCCATTGCGCATATCCATGATAATGGATTGGATATCCAAACGGTTGGGCCAGAACCATAACACGATCAAATTCGATTCTATTCCCAGCAGCTGGCGCCTATGAGTTGGCGCATATGAGCTGAGCATAGAAGATATTGGAAATACTGCAATTAACAGCCCAACGAAATCTCGATCAGTTCCATGTGTTCAGTACCACATGTTTAGGCGCGTTAAGGGCCATTAAACAAGCATTTTTCTTTGTCCTGTATATATATATATGGTAGTGTAGCATGTTCTGTTCTATATTTAGCCCAAGCCCCTTTTGAAACAAGAGGGTAACTTCCGCATTCGTCAACGAGGCGAAGCGCTAGGCACCGCGAATGTCGTGAAGATCCATGCATGCACCGGAAATTACATAATACAACGACGGATGGGTTTCATTGGTTGGGTTGGTTATAGCGCGTAATTTTTTTCAAACTGAGGCGCCCGCCTAGCGCCTGGAGCCTGGCATAGGCAATACGCGTACCATGATATAGAGAAAAAAGACTGAGGCTGGTATAATGTCTTGAGATATGAGAGAGGTGGGTTCTAGACCGAGATCCGAATAGAACCTTGTTGATGGAACGCGTTTTACAGACAAGACAAGACGAGACAACCCCCAACCTGGCGATCTGAACTACTTAGACGAGGCGAAAATCAAAGCAAATCGAATTGAACCGGAACTTGGAGCTCTAAAAACCTCAATTTATCGGGCTCTGCTCGCTAGGTAGATAGGTTTATTCCCGATCTTGGAAATGCCGGCTTGGCCTCGGTTAGCATCCGGATAAGGCCAAAGTCATCATCAGCTGCAGTAGTTCTGGGCATTATCACTTCATTCCATTGTCAACGAGAATAACTTTGAACCACGTATAGAGTTGACAGATGACAGAACAAACAAACTACAACAACACAACCATCTCCAAGCTTCAATCCCTCCAATCTCCGTTTTCTTCCATCTCCATCTCTATAAATGGCCTCGCCGATGCGTACGTCAGCACGATTGAAAAATTTACATCACCACGCGCGCTCAAACAATCCAATATTAGCACAGCCATTGTGGATCTCAGCCCCTAATAATACATTCAAGCCAAAAAGCCTAAAAACAAACCCCCTAATATCGGCACCGTTCTCCCTCCTTTGCCGTTCTATATTTTTCTCTCGTAGTTTCGCTCTTCTTCTTCTTCTTTTTTTCACTTCACCACTGGTCGTCTCTTTTTTTCAAGTCAACAAAAAACACCAGATTACAATCGTTTTTTTACCGTTTCTTTTCATCTCCATTCGTTGTACTACTCCTTTTGTTTTTTAATTTTCTTTTCAACACCAAGTCTCAAAAATGAAGTGGACTTCAATCTTGTCTCTTGGCGTGGCCACTATGCTTGGCTCCAAGGTCCAAGCTGCCGATTCTGACAGCTCAGACAACCTTCCAGCGATCGAAATCGTTGGCAACAAATTCTTTTACTCCAACAATGGTTCTCAATTCTACATCAAGGGTGTTGCTTATCAATCTGATATTGCAAACCAAACCGCTGGAACTAAATTTAGTGATCCTCTTGGCGATGGTGACGCTTGTAAGCGAGATGTCAAGTATTTGCAAGACTTGGGTACCAACACCATTCGAGTTTATGCTTTGAACTCCTCTCAAGACCATTCTGAATGTATCAAGACTTTTGCAGATGCTGGTATTTATATCATTGCGGATTTGTCTGAACCTGGTTTGTCCATTGAACGTGACGAACCAAAGTGGGACGTTAGTTTGTACAACCGATACACCAGTGTTATTGATGACATGCGAAAGTATACCAATGTTTTGGGTTTCTTTGCTGGTAACGAAGTCACCAACAATAACACCAACACTGATGCTTCTGCGTTTGTCAAGGCTGCTATCCGAGATTCCCGTGCTTATATCAAGTCCAAAAAGTATCGAAGTATTCCAGTTGGTTACTCTACTAATGATGACTCCAAGACTCGAGAAGATATGGCCAAGTACTTTGCTTGTGGTGACTCTGAAGAATCTGCTGAATTCTACGGTATTAACCAATATGAATGGTGTGGTGATTCTAGTTATGAAAAGTCTGGTTACAAGTCTCGAACTGAAGAATTCAAGGATTACAATATCCCATTGTTCTTTTCTGAATATGGTTGTAATTCTGTTCAACCAAGAAAGTTTACTGAAGTTGAAGCCTTGTACGGTGACAAGATGACTGATGTTTGGTCTGGCGGTATTGTTTACATGTACTATGAAGAAGCAAACAACTATGGTCTTGTTACTATTAAGGATGACAAAGTTTCTACCTTGTCTGATTTCAACTACTTGAAGTCGGAACTTGCTTCTGTTTCTCCATCTGCTGCCAAGTCTTCTGATGTTAAGAAGAATACCAAGAGTGTTGGCTGTCCAGCTTCTACTGGTAGCAACTGGAAGGCCAATACCAAGCTTCCACCAACTCCAAACCAAGGTAACTGTAAGTGTGCCAGTGAGGCTGCTGGTTGTGTTGTTGCTGATAAGGTTGACTCTGATGACTATGGCAAGTTGTTTGGTTACTTGTGTTCTAAGATTGACTGTGCCGGTATTCAAGGTAACGGTACTAGCGGTGAATACGGTGCCTTTTCTTACTGCAGTCCAAAGGACCAATTGAACTTTTTGTTGAACTATTACTATGAAAAGCAAGACAAGGATTCCGATTCTTGTGATTTCTCTGGTTCCGCATCTGTTAACGATTCTCCAAAGACCAATGGACAATGTTCTTCTGTGTTGAAGCAAGCTGGTTCTGCTGGTACTGGTAGTGTTTCTGCATCTGCCTCTGGTACTTATGAAGGAGGAGCTGAAGCTAAGGATACTTCTGCTGGTGGTTCTACTGCTACTGGTTCTAGTGATTCTGCATCTTCTGGATCTGCTTCTTCTAGTGGAAAAAAGAGTGCTGGTGAGTCTGTTCGTTCTGATACGATGAAGATGGCTGGATGTGCTGTTGGTGCTTTTATGCTTGGTCTTGCTTTGATCGTTTAGATTTGAAAAAGAGACTATAACTTTTTCTTTTTTTCTTTTTCTTTTTGTCATATTTTTAACATTCTCTTTTAGTTTTTTTTTTTTTTTTGAATGCAGTTTATTTTACACAGAACCTTTTATAAAACAACAAAAAAAACTTATAATATATATCTTTAAAACCAAAAAAAAAAAAAAAACGCCCGAAATTGCTGACCGTTTTTCCCTGAGTCTTGGCGTTCCTGGCGATCGGTGGAGCGGTGTTTATTACCCGGAAGGAGCTCGGGATTCAAAGAAGGAGGTGCGACAGGGGGTTCAGATCAGATGGAGAGATCGAGAGATTGCGACGCGTTTCAAGGTTTTGCCACAATTAAGTTACTTGGAAGAAGTAATCAGTACTGCAGAAGCGAATAACTTGGTTTGATGCGCTAGTCCGGAGTTGTTAATCATGTTCTAACCAGTGCGGCTGGATATGTGCTGTTTTAAAAGTCTGGTGATACTGTTTCTTACAGAGTTTGTTCGTTCAACATGTCCAGTATTCTAGGCTGTGTAAACTGTGTAAAATTTTTTTATTCATCGGCTGCAGGTCTCTACTTCAGCTGAGCTGAAGCAGTTTTCTTGTTGAAAAAAGGGTTGAAAGCTGGTCAGTATTTGAGCCGCGCCAAAATTGGCTTATATTTATCCTCTGCCGCGCTCGATTTTCGCGCCGAATTGTACTTCCTCCTCCGGAGTGAAGCCATTTTGAATGTCGAAAGCTGAATATGTAGAAAGTGGCGGACCTTCTTTCCGTAATACATCAACACTAAATGAGCCGCACAAGAGGTTAGTGATTCACGTGGAAAAACACTCACCCAGCATAGAATATTGTTGGCGGCTACAAGAAGCGTTGGGAGGATGAAACCGTTTAGACGAAACGGTGTTATATTTAAGCATAAACATCATTCCGGTGGCTGATGTGGGGCAAAACGGCGGTCTCGGAGCCGTGCCACCTAACCCTTCGTCAATGCTGGTTCTGCCATCATCAGTTATTTATCTGCATATAGTTGTTGAATTCGATCGGCGTCACTGACGCAAACAACCAATTGAAGATTAACGTGGGGCTAACTCGCGTTTAGTACATTTGCATCGCTGATTTGCGCCGGCTTGTAGCCAAAAGTCAAATGCTATTCGGGCTCACGACCAATCTTGCCGGGTTGTTCAGATACGTCTGACCCGGCCACTAAGGAGGCTGCGCATTCTGAGCATGTCGAGCGAACTGCCCATTAGTTGAGCTACAGCAGTGTGTGTTTTTGTAGTAATTGTATTTTTTTGAACATTTGTTCTTTTATCTTTTTAACCTCTCTTTTAGTCTTTTAATCCCTGCGGTCGAAAAAAAGCCGCACCCGCCCACGCTTTATCCGCGCCCCCGCTCGAAAAAGAGGAGTAACCGAAGATCTGCTCTCGCTTTCTCTCCGCATCCCGCACTCGCTCGCTAGTGGGGATGAGTGTCCATGATATTATATCGATAAATTGCGGACCGTAGACCTTCCGCTGTCCGCTATGTTCTCCTCCCCCACACTTCGATCTACAACTCACAGCCGTTTGTATATAAAAGAGGAGTCTGTCGATTATACATTGGTCAGTTACAATTCCATAAGCTAACCATGGACAAAGACCAAACAGTCATCCACGACGAAGAGGCACATCTTCCTCATGAAGAACAACCCCACCAGCAACGGCTTGCAGACGTCATGCCCAAGCTGGACAAATGGTGGTTCCAGTATCCGTATCTATTGAAGCTCAATCTTCTGTTACTAGGCGCGATTCTATCACAGATCGTGTCTGGGTACGACGGGAGTATGATGAACGGGCTGCAAAGTCTACCATCATGGCAGAAATTCTTCGACCATCCAACTGCGGGACGGCTAGGCACGTTGAGCGTGGGGATTAACGCCGGCCATTTGATCATCATCCCGATCGTGGCGCCATTGTGTGAATACGTGGGGAGGAAGTACAGTATCATGATCGCAACAGTGATCATGCTAGTCGGTGCTATTATCCAGGGACTGGCAAGAAACTACGCAATGTTTCTATGTTCTCGGCTGTTGCTTGGTGCAGGAAGTTCGTTATCAACAGCCGCATCTGCGTCTTACCTTGCCGAATGCTCATACCCTACGCAACGGCCGACATTGACTGCATATATGCAAGCGACTTGGTCTCTAGGGTCGTTCCTTGCCGCACTGGTGACCTGGGGTCCGTACAATTCCAGCATGAGGGAGAGCAACTGGAGCTGGAGATTGCCATCGTTGCTGCAAGGTGCGCTGCCAGTTGTTCAGTTATGTATCTTGATATTTGGACCAGAATCTCCTCGATGGTTGGTCTCCCGGGGGAAGCATGAAAAGGCACTGGAATTCTTCACCAAGTACCACGCCGATGGAGACCCGTCGTCCATGTTGGTTCAATTCCAAATGGCAGAAATCACCGCAACCATTGCCGAGGAAAAAAAGCAGAAGCAGAGTCGGTGGATGGAATGGGTGTCGTCAAGGGCCATGTTGCATAGACTATTCCTGGTGTCGGCATTCCCAGCAATGCAACAGCTTCTTGGTAACGCGATTATCAGCTACTACCTGCATATTGTGTTGAACAACATTGGGATCACGGACTCCATCACACAGTTGAAGATTAACATTGGGCTGACCAGTTTCGGCACCGCTGCGTCGTTGATTTGTGCGTGCTTTGTGCATAAATTTCCCCGAAAATGGATGATCTTTGGCGGGTACATCCCCATGATGTTTATCTACGTTGTGTTCACGATCTTGTCTGCTGTCAACATGCAACGAGATTTCAAAGACCGGTCGTTGGCCATCGGCATTGTCGCGATGATTTACCTCTTCCAAGGGTTCTACCATGTTTCCTCGCCAGTTGCGTATACCTATACCACGGAAATCACGCCGTTCTCACTGCGAGCCAAAGGTCAAACCATATTCCAACTCACCAACTCGCTCGCAGGGCTGTTCAACAACTACGTCAACCCGATCGGCATGGCTGCTATTGGATGGAAGTACTACATTGTGTGGGATTGCTGGATCGCCGTGCAAATCGCGATTGTCTACTTTGTCTTCCCGGAGACCCATGGGAAGACCCTGGAGGAGATTGCTGAGGTGTTTGGCGACCAGCTTGTGGAAAGTTCCAACACGATTGAAAAGGTTACACAGTTCAAGTAGAAAAAAAAAAAAAAGCTTTAGTTATCATTAGTTTGCTAGGTTATTTGGAAATTCATTCGTCATCAACACCCGGTCGCCATTGGCAAAGTTCGAGCTCCCGAAAAACGACGACAGTTCTTGTAGAAGCTCCGGGTCGAAACTACCCGAGCCATCGTGCATGTACACATCGGAAACCGCGCTCATAGTATTCGGCGTGGCGGTATTAGCTAGCGATTCACCTGTAGATTCATGATGCGTGGTCGATTCCACAGATGCCGCCGCTGCTGCTGAAGCTGAAGCTGAAGCTGAAGCTGCAGCCGCAGACGGCGTCGGCTGAAACAGCTGCGAAAACGACGGCGTCATGGGGGCGAAAAACTCCTCGTCCTCGTCCTCATCGCCTTCCTCCTTCTGTACCGCCTGGGTCAGGTTACAGACGTCTGGCGGACCGTCCATCATAACTTCTCCGTTGACCGTGCCCAATGAATCGTCACTATACACCGGCTTGCCAATGTCGATAGCGGTGTGTGTCCATCGGTTTCTTCCAGACTGTTTCACCAGACTCTTTGCAAACATTGCCGCAAGGTTGTAATCCCCTCCACCGGCTTTATACTCGCCCTGCCAGCGGATGGATATCTGTTTCAGGGAATGAACAATGTCGTAGAAATCGTACCCGGCTGTGCCGCGGGTGAATGCAGAATGAGCTAACAGCACCCGCCCAGCAATAAACAGACAAAACGCAAACTGCGCGTTGGTCACACCAGAATTGCACGCCAGGTACCGTTTCGTCATGGTGCAAATCTCGTGTGCTGCCGCCATGCACGTCTGTTTGGACGCGTCTTGGGAGTCCTGGCTCATCAACTCCGTCTGCCACTGCGAGCTCGGGTACCCGACGAATTGGTGCAGCAGAATCACCGTAGCGTTGTGTGTTACGTGCGCCAGAGTCAGATTCTGGTCCATCACTCGTTTACCGGCGTAGTTAAACCCCACCGGTCGAACCTCACGCCATCGCGGCGGTAGGTTCTTTTTCCAGGTGATCAGTTGTGTGTCGAGCCTCCGAAACCGCTCCAACCATTCTTGTAACGCGGCATTGTCGTTATATCGGACTTGTTGCTGCAGGTAAAACTGCGCGACTTGGCTCAATTGCTCAGTAGCTTCAACGCAATAAGCTAGTCCACCAAGCGACTCGGCGTCGTCTTTTGATACCTCATCAGCATCTTCTTTCGTGTCACTTCCTTCAGCCGTATTCTTCTCCCTATTCTTCTCCTCCTCACGCCCTTCAATCCCAAAATACCTCGATTTCACGGGGCTGGACGTTTCGAAATACCGTCCATTACACGGTAGCCGCCGCTTGGCATCTTTACTAGTCAAACTTGGGTTCCATCCCGCACTCACACTACAAAATCTATCCAATGCATGAACACACCAATACACCCTACGCCTCTCCTCCTCTTCAACCCAGGACTTTGATTTCTTCAAAAATGTCATCCGTTTTACTGGCATGCCGGCTGCATCTGATGTACTACCATCCGACACCAATTCCCCTTCAAACGACAGTTGCAAATGCTCTACCACCCGAGTCATAGAATCTACAATCGCCCATGTTCGTGGACCGTTGCCACTTCCAATAGAATCGAATGCGATAATAATTAATGCTTGTAAATTCTCCATCGATATTGCCTCCATCGACGCCAGAATCACCTTTTGACGACACATTCTTACCATTTTGCCGCGTTGAGCTTCATCGGCAACCCTTGGATCGTTACTAAACCTGGCGGTAGCCACAACCATTGCTCGGAGAATATTATCAACCTTGCCCTGCCCCGTCCTCCCATGTCTCTGCTGCTGAATCTTTTCGCGTAATGATACTCGGTGGATCATGGGAATCCAAGGGTGGACCATCGAGTAGTATATATGCATCAGCGACTCGAGCAAATCTGCAGGCGGTAGACAATCTCCATCGTAGATATCTTCTAATGGTGATGATGTTTGAGGGGTGCCCATATTCGCTCCCATATGATCTGTGCGGGCTCGTTTTCTAGTAGATTCATGTCCATCCTCGTCAACAGTTCGTTTGTTGTTACTATCATCCTCGTCTTTCATCTGGATACTTTGCAGAAACAGCCGTTCTAGACAATCCATGCGCTGCTGCATTTGTTCCATCGTTTTACTAATGTTTTGAATATGCAATGAGTCTTCGACGTATACACATTCGATATCTGGTGAGAGTTAGTGCCATTGTGCTTTGTTGTTGACATACTATTTTGACTGCAATACCGGCATGGCCGTTCTTTGGTGCATTTTCTCTTTCGCTTTCGACATGACAGGCATCTAGAAATTTTCGATTAGTAATGCAGGAGAGAAGCATTCAGTTTATCATACGCAGGGGCCGCGGCTTTGTCTAGTTCTTCGGACATGGATTGACGATAATAAGTCCTTGTCGTTATGTGAAGAAAAACGGGTGATGTGTGCGTCAATAAAAAAACCCCGCATATTTGCCGAGGAGGTTGGACCCCCACATATCAGTCAGCCGTGCTGAGGTTTACTCTCAGCGCCGCAGAGATTGCGGGTATATTTCAGAACGGAATATTCGCAGGTGAGTTTAGCCTTTCAAACCTTATAACTATATAAAACAAATGGTCATGTTAGTATGTTACCAGATTGGGTCTGAACACCGTCAGGCGTAATGTAGCAGGGATATAATGAGGTTTATACGTGTTTTAAAACAAACCGGTATTGGGTATTCACTACCGATTTGTCTAATCCTAAACGAGCAAGAACAATGGGCCCCAACGATACAGCAAATTAAAAAAATCTATGAGATGCGCATGGCCGATCAGACGCTCCAAATTTACTGAGCTTAATCCTCAAAAAATCGGCAACTCAATCGTCACTGTGGTCGTTATTCAAAAATTCGGCGCCGCATTGTGGTGGAGCGAGCCGCGCCGGTGTTTTGCCTAATCGGGACGGGACAATGTCCAGACGGGGTTCATTCGTCGCCAAGGTCGTCAATCTTGTATGGTGAGTTTTCGGGAGCGTTTAGATGAAAATGACGGGCACGGGTTTGGAAATGAGGCATTGGGTGACACACAAACGTTGGTTATAAATATGCGACTGAATCGCTGAAATGAAGAATTAAAACCAATTACTCTGATCTTTGAAAACATACAGCGAACTATCTGATTATGTGGACTCAACTCATTTCTGCAGTACTGTTGACCAGTGCTACTGTTAATGCTCTTCCTATTGACAAGCGTGGTGATGGTGGTGGATCTTCCACCCCTGACAAGATAATCACCATTCCAATTGAATACTCTGGTCGAATGCAAGCAGCATACGCCGTGATCAAGTCCAATGGAGTTCCTCTGAGACTGGAGCTGGACACTGGGTCGAGTGACACCAGCATTCACGCCGTTGGTGCATGTCCTGGTGAAGACGATGATACCCAAGACCAAGCCACCTGTGACGGAGGGCCAGATGGGTACCAAGGGTACAACTCCAAGACTTTCAATTCCACCGGCCTCAATGTCACCTCCACTTATGCTGATGGCAGCAAAAGTTTCATGACTTTGGGTAGTGATGTGTTTGATTTTGGCAATGACCAAAACGCTTTGATCAACTTTGGACGAGTCTCCGAATTGTACAACGATGCCCCAGCTTATCTCGGTACCGGATTCATCAAGAATGAAGCATTTGCATTCCTCAAGGGCCATCCATACAGAAATATCGGCCCTCAATTGGTCCATGAAGGTAAAACCAACCGTAATGCGTACAGTCTTGCTGGTAATGCATTGGTGTTTGGTGGATATGACAAGAACCGGGTTGATAAGCTCGCCAAACTGCCATTGATTGATCGGTACAACAATGGTTCTGACGTCTGGCATTTGGACGTTGAATTGAAGTCTGTTGATATCAAATATACGAACGGTTCCGAGTCCAAATTGATCTCTGAACCAACCAACGGGGAAAAGACTAGTCTTTCTTTGGATACCGGGGCCATTGCTTTGAAACTTCCACAACCGCAGCAGGAGGAACTAATGGAGTATTTGGGTGCAGAAGTGTTTGCCGATAGTCCAACTTTGATTGCTTGTGATGATCCAAAATTGAAGACCCAGTTGACGTATCATTTCGACGGTACTGACATGAGTTTTGAATTAACAGATGCGCTGGGAACGAGACATGAAAACAACAAGTGCGAATTGCCAATCTATTACACGGCTTCCAAGAATTTGATTGCTCTGGGGATTCGAGTCATGGCCAAACAGCACTGGGTGTTTGATCTTGACGATTTGTCTGTGTCTGTTGGGGCGTTGAAGAATGCCAATTCAACCGAGCATGACTATGAAGTGTTCGAGCCGGTGGAAGTGCCTGGAGGTGACGGAGTTTGTTCTCGATAAGAGAGACGAACACGGCTGTGTAGTATATCGGCTTTTGCTATAGAAGAAATATATCCTTAGACCCGAATTTATAACGCTAGTGCATGCCATTTGCTAATTAAGACCTATTTGATTACGAACTGATTACAGATGAACGGCTCGAAAAAGAACCCCCTGCCCCTGCTCCTGTCCTGCTCCTGTCCTGCTCCTGTCCTGCTCCTGTCCTGCTCCTGTCTCCTGCTCCCCTGCCCAATCATGCCGCATCTACTGGACCAGCTGCATCCCAAGGATGGAATATAATAATAAAAACAAATACGGCTTCTTCAATTGGTGGAACAAATAATATCCCTGATTACCCCCACCCGTTTGTACGAAAAAAGATGCCAAATTGGATGCAGCACGATTCCAAACAACATATGAGCCTGGTTGGGAACTTTTTACGGCGCTGCACCTAACCCTTTTCAATTCAATATAATATCTCGCATGCACAAAAAATTATGCAATAGATTTTTTACCATTGAAAAATTTTCACTGCAATCTTTTAACACTCTAGATCGATCTCCAATTACGATCGAATCGGGTCACTCACAGTGTAAGATAACTAGCCACATATATTAATTTTTTTTTTTTTTTTTTTTCGCGGGATGGTAAATAATCATCGTGGAATAATCCAAAATGCATGAAAAGCCATACGACCGAGAACTCGGAACACACAGCCCGAATAACAGCTAGTGCAGGCTTTAGCCGGGCTTCGGAGCGGACTTTTTTCTTTCCTATTCTCGGCGCTCCGTTGGAACAACCCCGCATCGGTTTATCCGATGGCGTCAATTTGGTTGCTATGGCAGCAGTCCGGGATTTGTCAGCATTGGGATGATAGGTTGATATCGAGATATCGAGATATTGAGATATTGAGATATTTAGAGACAAGAGACCTAGAGATATTTAGAGACAAAGAGACCTAGACCTATAGAAGATGTTACAGCATAGCTATGAGAAATGGAATGGAAATCCAAATGAAGTAACTGCGGATTAAATTATCCACCAGGCATGAGAATCAGGTAGGTACAGCCCCATACTACTTCATGGCTTAGACCGACCTGAATCCACGCAAGGCTTAGGAGACAAGTTTTCTCCGACGGCATCCGCAGGAGGGCGGGTAGTAGCCGCAGTTTGCCCCTAAAATCAGACCATTGATCGTTGCAGGAATACCACAGCTGTGAATAACCGCGATAGGCGGAGATCAACAGAGAGACTGCCGTGTGTCCAGGGCTCATAAGCAGATCCCTAATCGCCGTGGGCGTGGCCGTTCGCCGTATGAGTAATGACCGTCTCCATTTCCATTTCCATCTCCATCTCCATTTCCTCTCCTTCTCCTTCTTCTAGGCCCAGTGCGTTCCGTCCACAGCAAAACGAAACAAAACGAAACACAACAAAAACAAAACAAAACCCGTTCCCGATCATCAAGTTTTGAGTCAGACCCTTCGAACGGCTGTGCTAGAGGACGGCGCGCGTACCCAAGACATTGCCCGATCAGGCCTAGTGCGTGCTGATCTAAAGGGAATAAATAGAATAGAGTAGGAGAGCACATTTTCGATTAGTAAACCCATTTTTCATTAACCCGTATATCACATCTAAATAAAAAACAAAGACAAAAATAACGATAACCAGTTCATCCGTAATTACAATAAATCATTAATTCTTCAGTACTCTGCCATGAATAGCCTGTTCATGTCTTGACCGATTTCCAGAATCGGCATGCCAACGAGTAGTGCAAGCACCACACCCAGGGACCTTTTCACCATATTCGCTCCAGAATCGACATTCGAATCTCGGTACACCGTGCTTACGGACATAGTGCTTTTGAGCTTCTAGTTTCCGTAGAAATCCGATTTTATGCCAGGGACAAGTAGCATCGGCACATTTGTACTTTCTTCGGGTTAGTTGAATGCCACCTTTTATACTTTCGACCTGTTCAACGTGGTCAGCATAAAGATCCAGATCTTTGTCTAAAAAGCTTAAGCTGCAGTGGGAACATTTGTACCGTCTGTTTCTCCATTTTCGCGGTTTTCGGCCGTTAAAATCCAGTCCTTCTGGTGGAGGCGTTGGCATTAATGGTGATGATGAAGACGCAGAAGAAGAAGAAGAAGAAGAAGAAGAAGAAGAAGAAGAAGAAGAAGAAGAAGAAGAAGAAGAAGAAGATGATGATGATGATGACGATGCAGGTGATTGTAGATCTGGGTCTTGAAGGGGGATGGTTAGACCAGGTGAGGTGGATGCAATGGATGAAGAACCCGAATGCGTCGCTGTCAGTTCTGCAGTTAGTTCAGCAGATGACTGTGGAATTGAAGCTGCAAAGATTGACAGTGGTTGGTGTGTATCCGGTACACAATATAAATTATCAATAATAAAATCATTCGCAGTATTAATAGGAACGTGAGATGAAGGAATTGGCGATACAGGTGAGAGTTCGTCGCCACAGCAGCTAGGAGTGGATGCACCTACTGTCATATCGAAAGATTGAAGCTCCTCAACAGGGCCAACAGGCCCAATCTCCTCAGCTGGACGGAATTGAATAGTTGGAGTGGTACCAGGATATTGACAGCCAAAGGTACCTGTCCCGCTGTGGTCTCCGAACAGAAGACTGTCCAAAGTAGTCTCGTTTTCGTTACTAGTAGAGACTTCTTCACGGTGGTTATCAAAGTGTAAATTGTACAAACTTGTAGTCATTGTTCTTGTTTGGTATTAATTTCTATGGAGAAGAAGAAAGAGAGAGAGAAGAAGAATTGCAAAAGATGGAGATATCCTGTCGATTATATATAATATTTGATTTTCAAGGAACAAGAAGAAACGTTTTTTTAGAATTTCTTCAATTCGGGAATCCGTAACGCAGATCTATATCACGAAGTGACTATGATGACTTGGAGAACCCGGGAAAGAGAAAAAAAAAACAAAACAAAACCCACAAAAAGAAATAAACCCCATAAAACGACAAGACATGAGCTGGCTGGCCAGAATATTTTTGCGCATTTTGGGATCTTTGGTCAAAAGATATCCAAAAAGTAAACGGATGTTCAATCAGCCCTTTGCGGCATGACATCACTCAAACTCAAGCGGAGCCGACAGGGAGCCCAGCCCAGCCAGCACAGCAGTGCATAGCAACATATTTCTTTTGGCAAATACCAAAGCCAATGAACCGGCGTTGGTTCTTTTTGCCATGGTATATGCTTTCTTTTCTCCAAAATGCGAGGTTTCGCTGGTGATTCGTTAATCAGATTATTTTTAATGGGACCTATAACGGTTTGTAATAGAAGAGAGTTATTTTTGGCATCAAAAACGAGCTCCAGCTTCAAACTTCCAGGATGGTGGGATTTTTCAAGAAATACCATTGGCGACAACAAGGTTAACGGCTAACGGCTAGGTGTTGATGAGTTAGGTCATCTCCACAAACCCAAGCTCTCGTTGTTGATCACGGTTGGGTGGCAGTGACAGTGACAGCTGTGCCATGTTTTCAACCACACTTGTCTAGTGTCTTTATTCTCCACAGCCCTCGACTGAGTTCGTAAGACAGCCAAGCCCCAAGGTTGGAACCAAAAGAAACCGTAAACCGTGCAAGCAAATAATAATGTTTTGTTTTTGTGAGATTTTTCCCTTTCCATGCTGCCTGCCCAACTCCGTTGTTACCTATAATAATAATAATAATCAGTGGTGGGATAAGCTAAAACGCGAAATATGCAAAAAGCTTCCATATGTCTGCCCATTTTGGCATACGTCCGAGTCATGGCTTCCTGCACGGTGTAAGACAAGGGTGACTGATGACTGGTTGAAGCGAGAGAACGAGACAGCGAGACAGCGACAGCGAGAGCGAGACAGGGCTGTGGAGAATCTCGGGAGGTTTATACACGGACCGGGCCTCCGACAGACACATGACATCTGGACAGCTAGAGACAAGCATGAGTACACCGACCGGTACACCGCGACCGGTTGCTGGTGCATGATAACCGTTGAAACGTCGTGTGATGAAATGGAGGAAAAGAAAATGCGAAATGCGAAATGCGAAATGCGAAATGCGAAATGCGAAATGCGAAATGTGAAATGTGAGTTTCGAGTTTCGAGCTTCGAGCGTCGAGCGTCGAGATAAAATGCAACAAAGAAATGCGCTTCAACTTGGATACGTTCGGGATGGCTCATATCTGGATTCTCTGGATTCTCGTTTCGGGTTTCCGTTTTGGTTTCAGCAGCGATTGCCAGGTATCCATTCTGTGCGGCGGACATGAAACCAGGCCTGGACCTGGACCTGGACCTGAAAGAATATCGATATCGCGGGATGATACGTTCCCGCAATTCGATTCTCGAAACCCCCCCGTGTTCTGGAATTGGTCATCTTGCTATGCCCGGAGGGTAATGCTACCCAAACCCCTAAGGGTTTACTCCAACAATGTCTCAAACATCTCGTATTTCTTATCGAGATTAGTGGGCATAGCCACATATAGCAGCCGCTCCACCAAAAGTTGCGGGTGCCTGTCCTGTGCGGGGTCAGTCAGTCAGTCAGTCAATCGAAGAGGCAAGGCTCTTTGCTTTCTCGAAGCTTTTTAAGACATAACTGGACAAACGGCACTTGCATCTGGCGTGGACCTAGCTGGATCAGGGACTTGAAAGAGGTGTACATGAACGGAAACGGCTATCAGTGTTAATACTGCATGCTGAGAAGGAAGGAATCTGGACCTCCGTATGCGATCGAAATTGAAAATAAAAAACCTTCGAAAAACAGACCGCTTCTAGACTTTCAATTAGACCGGTTTCGGAGTTTTAGCCTATAAACCATTGGAAGACTTTTGTGTCGCAACATGGCGACAGCGGAACCGGAACCTCTATCTTTGGGTTCAACTGCGACAAATTCAAACCTGTAAACCTTTTCAATTGACAATCAAAAAGCTGGTTTAGGAAATCAAAATGTATCAATGTATCAATGTATCAATATCTCAAAAACTCAAGTTCTAGAATTGACCGTCCTACACAAATTTCAACTAACCGGCACGTGGCGGAAAAGTTTTACCGTTGTACTAGCCTTACCGTTGTACCCGACCTACCTAAAAACACAACCTACATTGACTATACCTACATTGACTGTAGAATCTAAAAGAACATAACCATTGCATTACAAAATCCATCAAACTCAATCACGAACCATCAATTCGTAGAACATTGGCCAAAATCAGCCTGCGCACGCCTGCCTTGGATCACGGTACATTTCCCCCAACCATTTCACCACGACAACTTCAGTCCCCTAACGCCTAGTCCCATAATAAATACAATACACAACCATGAGCGACTCACTCCAGTTGATCGACGAGAACAAAGATTTCAACCAAGGATTGGACAAATACCTGGATGACCTAGGCATGGGCCAAAATGGGCTCAACTACCATTTGGTCTCTGTGTTTGGATCTCAAAGTACCGGCAAGTCAACCTTGCTAAACGCACTATTTGGTACCCGATTTAATGTCATGGATGAAGCAGCTAGACAACAAACTACAAAGGGGATTTGGATGGCTAGATCGCAAATGGTCAGTGGTGACGATACTAATAGCGACGATTCAGGAGAGTCTTACTTGCATGTAAACAAACACAGCTCTGATGTTTTGGTACTGGATGTAGAAGGTACTGACGGGAGAGAAAGAGGCGAAGACCAGGATTTTGAACGAAAAAGTGCTTTATTCGCATTGGCGACTTCAGAAGTGTTGATTGTTAACATGTGGGAAAATCAAGTCGGGTTGTACCAGGGGGCTAACATGGGCCTGTTGAAAACTGTTTTTGAGGTCAACTTGTCTTTATTCCATACTTCAAACCAAACCCCACGATCAATGATTCTGTTTGTTATTCGAGATCATATTGGTACAACTCCCTTGGCGAACCTCTCGCAAACCTTGCAGACCGATTTGGCCAAAGCATGGGAATCTATTTCGAAACCTGACGCATTGAAGGAATCCAGAATTGAAGAATTTTTTGATATTCGATTTGAGGCACTCCCCCACAAAATTTTGATGCCAGAAAAGTTTTCCATTGAAGCGGATTTGATTGCACGGAAGTTTGGTGGGGAATATTTCAAACCGGAATATCATCGACAAGTTCCATTGGATGGGTGGAGTATGTATGCATCGCAGGTGTGGCAACAGATTGAAGAGAATAAGGATCTGGATTTGCCTACTCAACAAGTTTTGGTGGCAAGGTTTCGTTGTGGCGAGATTGCGGCTCAATCGTTTGAGACATTTGAGTCTGGTTTGCAGAACGTTGGGGTTGAATTGGGTGATGCTGATTCGGTAGTAGAAGGATTTGGTGGCATGATTAAAGAAATTAGAACTGCGGCGCTGCAATTGTATGATTCTTTGGCCTCGAGATATGCAACCAAAGTGTATCAAGGACAGCGGCTGGATTTGATTCAACAGGTTGATTCCAAGTTATTTGGACTGTTTGCGGCTCAAATGACGGCGGTTCATAAAGCTGCATTGAAAAAGTTTGAACAAGCGGATTTGAACGATGGGGATTTTGGCAAAAATGTTGTGCAAGTTCAGGATACCGCTATGAAGTTGTTTAGTGAATTGGCAAATGAAGCAGCATCTATTGATCCAGAGGCGTTTGTTTACAGCAAGGAACTTGCTCAGTTCACCAAGGAATTGAATAAAGCAGTTGAAGATCGAAAGGAAAAAGAGATTTCTAGAATTGTCACTCGAAGTTGCAAAAAAGTGTCGCGATTGTTTGATGAAGAATTGGATTCTTATTTCGCCCGTCCAAGTGAACAAACTTGGGATAAGGTGATGCAATTTTTTGAATCTACTGTTACTTTGATTTTGGAGAATTACATTGATGGTGATGGTAAGATTGATTTTGGGGTGGATGCGACTCCAGAATTGAATAATAACGGCCAGATTAAAATCCGACAACAAGCTTGGAAATCATTGGACCGGAAACTAACCCAAATTACAATGCCGTCAAACGTGTTGTCGATTCTGCAGGACCAATTTGATGAATCATTCAGATATGATAAAAACAAGGTTCCAATTGTATGGACTGCAATGGATGATTTAGAAACTCCGTTCACCGAAGCGCGTGACAAGGCCTTGTCCTTGTTACCGGTGTTTGTATCCGCGAGAAAGTCAGATGGTACAGTGATTCAGCCGGATGTGGACATTTACGAGGGTGAAGAAGATGGATATGACGATGATAATGTATTTTCCACGCGAATAAGCAATTCCAAGAAGAATGAGATTGTAGAAAAGTTCAAACGACAAGCAGATGCAGCGTATATTGATGCGAGACGGTCAACTACGCAATCGGCAACGCAAATCCCGTGGTTCATGTTTGTGTTGGTGTTTGTACTCGGATGGAACGAGTTTATGGCGGTGTTGAGAAACCCATGTAAGTGTTTTTATTTTTGTGGAGAAGCGGGAAAAAAAACGCCGGTATCTAAAGTTGCCGAGTTTCCGGTCACGGTGGGGAGCATGCATGGAATGACGTGTAACAACGTTCTATTATGCATATACCGGAATATCCAATACCGAACGACTCAGCCACTTGGGATATTATAACGGTTTTTTTTTGTTTTTTTTTTTTTCCCTTTTTCCTTTCTTTTATTCCATGCAAGATCTGAAAAGATGAAATGACCATGTGATGTAGATGAGATACGGATGATGATGTGACTAACCCGAGATTTCTAGTTTTGTTTGTTTTTGTGCTTCTTGCAGGTGGAGCAGCGTGGGTGACGTTTACTTTGGGCATGTGGGGACCGATGTTATCTGTGTCCAATGCCATGTATGTCAGAACTGTGGAGATTGCCAGGGAAAAGTTGAGAGAAGTGTTGGAGGTCCCCCAGTTGCAGCAGCACCAAAGAGTTCAAAGCGAACCGATTGAATTGAAGGAGATGAAGACTGCGCAAGGCGATAGTAATACTAGTGAGTAGAATTTTTTTTTATTATTATGTGTTATACGGAATAAGCTGATTTTGAATCTTCGTCGCTGTCATAGTCATAGTCGATTGGACTGCCCATTAGGTTATAGTCGTCTGCATGTGGACTACGCAATTCCCATATCAAGGCTAGACAAAACACACACAGCATGGCTAATGGGGAGCATATCGCCAGGAACAACAACCATCCATTTAAGCTATCGACGACGGGCACCACCATGGCCCATTCGAGACAAGTGACCAGGGTCAGAGGGATCCAAGTCGCCAGGACCAGGTACCTTGTCGCGATTCGCTTGCGGGTGAGTCTGGACATGTCCGTGTAGCTGAAGATGAGATGCTGGTGTTTCAAGTCATCGTCGATCTTGTCAATGTCCAGTGGGGTTTGGCCCCTGGAGTAGACTTGATGTTGAGCTCCAGCCAGCCGGATCCTGTCGCGCAGGTGTAGTGCACCAGTGGTGAGGATCCCGAGACATGAGATTACGATAAACGCAACGATTGAAGGCTTGAGGTTGATGATGGCACAGTAGTTGTTCGATTCATGTTCTTTCCAGTCGCAATCTGGATCTGTTAGGCTGGTGGAATCATCGAATACGAATTTCATCTTCTCTTTTTTGGTTGTTGCTGTTGAGACGATGAGGATAGCAAAGCCGCACAACTAACTTTTCAAAAAAAAAAAACACATACAGAGTTTTGGCTTTTGGCTTTTGGCTTTTTGGTTTAATCAAGGTTGAGCTTTACGCAACTCCACGCATTGTCAAAAAGTTTGTTCTTGTTTGCCGATTATACCTGTCGAAATCGGAATCATTTTCATCATCACCATCATCCAACGAATCGCGGTCGTTTTCAAAATCGGAATCATAAAACACTTCGTACTCCTGCGGCGTCATCACGCCTACTATCGCCAACGACACGGATATAACCACAGTCAGGGCCCACGAGGCGGTAGCAAAAGCCCACGATTTGGCGATTCGCCAGTGGCCCGTGTGGAACAATCCCGAGGTCTCCAGCAGGACATCCATTGCTATCGTTGCACACGCCTGCAACGCCACACACACGGCCATCAGCACACATAGCACTTTCCAGCCGCGTTCAAACGTGAACCTATTGCCGTTCATTGTCGCCACGAACGCGAACAGAATCCCGGCTTGCAGCATGATCGTGGCCCAGATGGCGAACCCACACGTCCGCCAGGTGGCGCAAAACCCGTCGCCATGCTCACGACAGTCTGAGTTCTGAGGAAACGCCGTGCATTCTCCATTGCGGCATTGCCGGAATAACCCATACGTCGTGTCCACTTGCACCGGACCGACTGTGATATGCGACCGGAACCACGTTGGATACACCACCGAGCTTATCGTGAGACATGTGCACAGGAAAAACAGAACCAGAGTGATAAGATAGGCTCGTGTTAGCTCTTTCATCTCGCTTCAACTGGCTATGTGAGACTGATGAAAGAGGATCTTTAAAAGTTTTAGTCAATTAATATAGATAAGCAGTGCTTTTGGGTGGTTGCAAGGATTTTTTTTATAGGAGATTTACGTCACTAAATACACAACACCGCAAGCTTGACAGCTCCCCACCCACCTTTTTCTAGACATTTTTCAAACAGTCTTTAATAGGAACAGAGCCATTGACCAAAGGCAGGATTTTCTTTGCTGTATTATCATCCTTTAAAGTCTCCACCACGACGCTTGCTACATCCTCTCTGGAAATCTTCCAATTGTCCTTCCCAGCGTCGATGGCAGAGGCAGGCGGCGCAATCTTGCCCGTACCCTTGTCTTCTGTCAACATTGCCGGACGGAGAATGGTATAATTCAAGCTAGTGCTCTTCAGAATGAAATCAGCGGCTCGCTTGGCAATGTAATAACCTCGCAATGGCCCGTCCCACCAAACTTCTCGTTCGTCTGCTCGGAACGCACTGATCATAATGTACCGTTTCACATTTGCCTCCGAAGCTGCCTCCATGGTCTTAACAGCACCATCTAGGTCCACTTGAAGGGTTCGTTCGGCTCCTCCTTTACCACCAGCTCCGGCAGTGAACACAACAGCACCAAACCCTTTCAAAGCGCCAGCAATTGTGCTGACTGGATGGTCTTCCATGCTCAACACCTTAGAGCTGATACCTTTTTGGTCAAACGTGGATTTTTGTTCTTCCTTTCGCAAAAACGCAACTGGTTCGTATTCCCCGCCAGACTTTAGCTTATCGCAGATGAACCGACCAACTTTCCCATTGGCTCCGAAAATAGCGACTTTTGACAATGACATGATAAATAAATTGAATCGATAATGTGTGTGTCGAGAAGATGAGATGGCGGAAACCTTAAAAACTCCTTGTTTATATATATACACCCCGCTTCCGTAAATGCATCACGTAATCAGTACCGAGCGCAATAAACTATTCGTCATCATCCGGGTCAAACAAATCCAAATCCAGAACCCTTGGTTGTTGCTCTTGAGCTCCGGTAGCGGCTCCTGGTGCTTGAGGTTCACCATACTCAACCATTGATCCTCTTCTCGGCATTGTACTTTGTTGTTGTTCAGCAGCACCACCACTACCATCAACTGCCGCAGTTCCCGGTTCCAAATTCGAGCTCAATGCCAACACACCCCGACGCATTTCATCCTCTGTAGGCCACGGGAAGTTTGCATGTTCTGGCATTTGAGGGTTATATCCTGGTGGGGCGTGAGTGAATTTAGTAATTCTCGTGGCATATTTCAGCAGATTCTTAGCAACGACTTGGTCGACACCCTTTTTATCGCCGTCATCGCCGCCGCTGCCAGCGCCACTACTAGGTAACGCCATCAATTCCCTCCTACAATCGGACAACCCAATTAGTAACGAATTCAATTGCTTGTCAAGCTCCTCACTGGTGCGTTTTAAACTTTGAATCTCATGGCCATATTCCTGATGTAGCTTCAAAGTCTCAATTGATGATAACAACGTACTATTAGCCTCCACCAACTTTCCAGCTACACCACTACCAAGTTCGAACTTCTGAATCGAGTCAACCAATTCTGTCAAGACGCTTTCATAATCCCCTACTGCTTGTACAATATCGATTTCGTCACCCATTGTATAAAGCGCTGAGTATAATTTTTCAGAGTGCGTCGTGTAGTTGGGAGACAAGTTGCCACCTTTTTCTCATCCTCTGTTCAACTATAATTCATCATTACTTCTACACGGATAGGTCGATTAAGCATACGGTGGTATGCTCTTAGACACCCACTAGATTCTTTTTCCGCATTAATTTCCTCTTTAATGCCTGAAGAGTCCATCCCTTTGCATAAAATGTCGTCTCGCGGCAGTTATGGAGATGACGAAGATGAAGATGACGACGATCTTGTATTGATGGAGAATAATGATATGGATAGTATCGATAGTGCTCCATTGATATCAAAACCGACGAATACACAAAAAACTAAAGGCGAAAGAGCAGTATCAGCCGCTACTGCAATGCCGTCAAACAAGAATTACAAATTCACATCAAATGCGATTTCAAACGCCAAATACAACCCGGTGACGTTCCTCCCGGTTATCCTATTTGAACAGTTCAAATTCTTTTTCAACCTTTATTTCTTGCTTGTTGCATTATCTCAAGCGATTCCTGCGCTGAGAATAGGTTATTTATCTTCTTATATTGTGCCGTTGGCATTTGTATTAACGGTTACGATGGGGAAGGAAGCGTTTGATGATATTCAAAGACGACGAAGAGATAAAGAGGCGAATAAAGAACAATATGACGTGGTGGATAAAGCAAAAATGACCCAGTCAAAAGATTTGAGAGTGGGCAATTTGGTTAGATTGCATAAAAATCAACGGGTACCAGCTGATATGGTCCTGTTGCAATCATCAGAGGTATCTGGTGAATCTTTTATCAGAACAGATCAGTTGGACGGTGAGACTGACTGGAAATTAAGAATTGCATGCGCCTTGACGCAAAAATTGGATCAGGATTCACTAGCACACGTGGAAATTGCCGCCAATGCTCCAGAAAAGTCCATTCACGAGTTTATCGGCACGTTAAAATACCATGGTCAGTCGATAGGATTGTCCGTCGACAATACTTTATGGGCAAATACCGTCCTAGCATCTGGGTCGGCGATTGGCATGATTATTTATACCGGGAAGGATACAAGACAAGCAATGAATACATCAAACCCGGGGACGAAAATTGGATTGTTGGAGTTGGAAATTAATAATTTATCCAAAATTTTGTGTGCATGTGTGTTTCTACTAAGTATCGGATTGGTTCTAGCTCATGGAATTGACAAGGACTGGGCACTTGATATCATGAGGTATTTGATTCTTTTTTCAACGATTATTCCGGTATCTCTTCGAGTCAACTTGGATATGGGCAAGAGTGTCTATGCATACCAGATTGAACATGATAAATCCATCCCAGAGACGATTGTAAGGACAAGCACAATTCCTGAAGACCTTGGACGGATTGAGTATTTATTAACCGACAAGACTGGTACTCTGACTCAGAATGATATGGAGATGAAAAAGGTCCACGTGGGGACGGTTTCTTATGGTACAGATTCGTTTGATGAAGTCTCTGCTTATATGAAAGGTGAACAAGGAGCAGGAGTAGCTCGAAGTCGGCGTGAGATTGGTGCTAGAGTGAGGGATATTGTTACATGTTTGGCAATTTGTCACTCGGTAACTCCGTCTTATGAAGACGGTGAGACTACTTATCAAGCAGCATCACCAGATGAAATTGCCATTGTCAAGTGGACAGAATCGGTGGGGCTGTCATTATACAAGCGAGATCGAACGTCGATGACTTTGATTCATGAAGCGACTCATGAACCATGGGATTATGACATTTTGTACGTGTTTCCATTCAATTCCGATACAAAGCGTATGGGGGTTATTGTCCGAGACAAGTCAAAGAATGAGCTGTGGTTTTTTGAAAAGGGTGCAGATACAGTAATGGGGGCCATTGTTCAACATAATGACTGGCTTGACGAAGAAACCGGGAACATGGCAAGAGAAGGTTTGCGTACTTTGGTGATTGGGCGGAAAAAGTTGACTAGCCAAGTTTATGATAATTTTGTCTCCAAGTATCAAGACGCGTCGCTATCAATGGTGAACCGAGATGCCGCAATGCAAATGGTGGTTGGGGAGTTTTTGGAACATGATCTGGAGTTGCTTGGTCTGACTGGTGTGGAAGATCGGCTGCAATATGACATGAAACCGTCGTTGGAGTTGTTGAGAACTGCCGGGATCAAAATCTGGATGTTGACTGGAGATAAAGTGGAAACCGCACGGTGTGTGGCGGTAAGTTCTCGGCTGGTGGCCCGTGGTGCGTATATTCATGAGGTATCCAAGGTATCGGACCGCGAGACTGCGTCGCAACATTTGGAGTTTTTGCAACAAAAGCCTGATGCATGTTTGTTGATTGATGGGGAAACGTTGGCGTTGTATATGACACATTTCAAGGATTCGTTTGTACAAGTCGCCGTGACGTTGCCGGCTGTGATTGCATGTCGATGTACTCCACAGCAAAAGGCCGATGTTGCCAAGTTGATTCGAGAATATACCAAGAAACGGGTCTGTTGTATTGGAGATGGTGGTAACGACGTGTCGATGATCCAAGCCGCAGATGTCGGGGTGGGGATTGTTGGTAAAGAAGGCCGGCAGGCATCACTGGCGGCGGATTTTTCCATCACGCAGTTTTGTCATTTGGTCAAGCTGTTGGTGTGGCATGGGAGAAACTCGTATAAACGGTCGGCCAAACTGGCGCAGTTTGTAATCCATCGTGGACTGATCATCTCGGTGTGCCAGACTGTGTACTCCATTTCGTCGAAATTCGAACCGCTGGCGTTGTACCAAGGATGGTTGATGGTGGGGTACGCCACGTTATATACCATGGCGCCGGTGTTTTCTTTGGTGCTTGACAAGGATGTTGATGAAGCTCTAGCGAAGCAGTACCCTGAACTGTACCGAGAATTGACCCCCGGGAAATCGCTATCGTATCGAACGTTTTTTGTCTGGGCGTTGGTATCATTGTACCAAGGTGCTGTGATTCAAGGGTTGGCTCAGGTACTGGTTGGGCTGGACAGTGAGTTGTTCCAACGGCTGGTGTTTGTGAGTTTTACCGCACTGCTGTTGAACGAGTTGATCATGGTTGCATTGGAGATCATCACGTGGAACAAGGTGATGGTTCTATCCGAGGTGATTACTCTGGGGATCTATATCGCGTCGATTCCGTTCTTGGACGACTATTTCGACCTCAAGTATTCGACCACTGGACCCGGGTTTTACTGGAAAGTCGCGCTCATCACGACAACAGCGTTGGTTCCGCCGTGGGTGGGCAAAGCACTGAGAAGACGGTTGAAGCCACCAAATTATGCAAAAGTACAGCAGGTTTAAATACATGAAAAAGAAACAGTAAAACAATAGTGTCAGTTTAGTGATCCGATTCTCGCGGGCCTGGACATTCAGAAATGTCGTCGACGGTGTATTGTGCGCCGCACCAGAAACAATACAGATAAGTATCGCGGAGCCGGTCGGTGACCTTGTTGAGCTGGTCTTCAACATCCATCTCGTAAAACTCGTCTAGTTCATCGTCATCGTCGTATTCCTCCACCGTGTCGACGTATTTTCCATGCATACGTTTATACCGGAAGTCCTCCAACGCTTGTTTCTGCTGGTGGTCCACGACCAGTCCACGGATCAGCACGTCCACGTCCTTTGGGGGTTTACCGTACAGTTCTTCATGGTCATTTTCATCTTCTAGGAACCCCATGAGGATCTTCTGAGCAGCATGCAATACCCTCGTGACCCGTCTGCGCTCCTGTTCCTCACGTTTCGACTCGCGAAACTCCGTCTTGGCCTTCTTCGTGGTCTCCACATGCAAGTCGTACGTCTCCTGCCATTCACGCTTCTTGGCTGTTTCGGCACCGATCCCGCCTCGATCGGGTTTCATTGGTATCACTACTGGTGAATCAGCCGAGGAGCTGGTGGAAGTCGGAGTTTTGTCGTCTGGGTCGTACCCCATCAGTTTCAACAGGTGCAGACCCTTGGATGATTCCAGCGGTTTTTCTAACGACTCGTTGATTTTCTCGACATGTTCAGGCTCACGTGGTGCAGAAGGCGCGTTGGGATCTTCTTCGTCGACGGCACCGTCCAAAGGCATCGTTAGGTAGTCGTCACCGGTATCATCTTCACTATCGCTGTCGGGCATTAGGCGCTGAATGGATGTGAAAAGGGCGGGTTGGGTTTTGTGGTGGGAGGTTGCCAAAGCCGCACACTCCATCGCGACAAAACGTTTATGCAGTTATGCAATCCCTGCGATATTGGTAGTTACCGGCTATGGTTACATTCATCTGTGCATGAAATGGGAAAGCCCAAATTGACAGTGGGGGGGTCTCTGTTCTCCAGGCCCAGTAGATTGACACTGTGACACGCCGATCCAATGCACACTCAGCTCCTTGGACTAGGTGATCCGGATAGATGGTTATGATAAAACACATCGAAGAATTCCCAGTAGTATTGAGGTTGCACCGGTTGATTGCAGGTCGGTTCGGCTCAACTCGGTTGCCGGTCAATATTGCGGAGAGGGACGGCAGAGACATGTTCCAGCCGCCCGTTACAGCCCTGCATAAGCCCAGGATCTCCACCCTATAGGGCAAGTGCAACTCTATTATCGTCAAATGACATTATTCCATTCGATCTGGAAGAAAAAAGTGTAACGCTATAGGAAGCGATATTGCTGTTTGAAAAAAATGTATTTATATAAAAATAAAAATAAAAAGCTTTTTTCCTTTCCATCTCTTTTAACCGTGCAATTTCACAACCACTTGTTTTTGCTTACCTCTATACAAATGCTTTTCCTAACCGCAGCAATACTCCTCGCTATAAACACAGTAGTTGCTACCGAACATGTCGCTACAGCATTGGGCAATAACACCATTAAGAAATCCCATGAAGCATACACTTCTTCAATGTTGAAACATTTGTGGCACGGGATCAGCGTCAAGCCGGCATCGGTTACCAAAGTTGCCGAACCAACTGCGATTCCATCTTTAGAGACTATCCCACCGCCAAATATGCCTGATTTTTCATCATCGGATATGCGGCTACCAAGTGATTTCATCTGGGGATGGGCCGCTACTGCTGGCCAGATTGAAGGTGCAGCCAACGCTGATGGTAAAGGTCCGTCGATTTGGGATAACGTTGGCCATAAAGTACCAGGATTCATCGATGGAAATGAGACTTTAGACATTACTGCGAATCATTACTACATGTATAAACAAGATGCAATGAGATTGAAGGAGATGGGGATTCCTTATTATTCGTTGACGGTAGCCTGGACAAGAATCTTCCCATTTGGTAACGGTACGGTGAACAAAAGGGGGTTGCAACATTATATCGATGAAGTGGATTTCTTGGTTGAGAACGATATCACTCCCATTGTTACATTGTATCACTGGGATATTCCTCAGAGTCTGCAGAATTGGTATGGCGGGTTTTTGAGTGAAAAGGTTGTTGGTGATTTTGAGCAATACGTCCGAGTTGTGTTTAATGCATTGGCTGGTAAAGTGAAATGGTGGATCACGTTAAATGAGCCGCAGATTATTTGTCAAGATTATGCAGATTGGCCAAAGGATGTACCAGATAATGTGTTCCCAGTGCATGGAGTGCATGGGAAGTTGCACCGGCTGTATAAATGTGGACACAATGCCATCCTGGCACATGCAAAAGCCGTTGAGGTGTTTCGAAACGAAATAGAGCCGAAACATGGCGGTAAAATCTCGTTTGCCAATTCGTGGGATTTCACTCCACCATTGACCGATTCTGAGCCGGATCGGAAGGCATCGCAAAGATCGCTCGATTTTTCCGCCGGATGGATTAACAACCCGATTTATATCGATGGGGACTATCCAAAAGTCATGCGGGACACGTTGGGGGATCTGCTGCCTAAATTCACTGACAAGCAGAAACAAATGGTGCTGAATTCGACAGACTTTTTCTCGTGGGACGCGTATACCGGATATCCAGTCCGGGCAGTGAAAGATTTCGACACGTGTACCACAGACAAGAATCACGACTCATGGCCGACCTGTTTCGAAGACGTTCCAAAGCTGCCGAATGACTGGCTAGTAGGCAACGAAGCCGACGTGGAATGGCTGCATGACACACCAGACATGTTCCGACGCGGGGTGGTCTGGTCATGGCACCACTTCAAACCAGCCGCGTATTTCATCCCGGAATTTGGGTTTGCAATGTGGAAAGAGAGCGACATGAAGCTGGCCCGTGGGCTGACGGATGAAGGCCGCGTGAGTTACTACCAAGGGTATTTGAACGCGATTCTGGAGCTGGTCAATACCGACTTTGTCAACCTTATTGGCGCAATTGGATGGAGCATGATGGATAATTTGGAATGGCGCGAAGGGTTTAGTGTCCGCTTTGGCATGCAGCATGTGGATTACAAGACTCAAGTGCGGCGGTACAAAAAGTCTGCGTTTTATTTCCGCGATTTTTTCACGTACCATGTAGAAGAATAAAAGTACAAAATGAGGGTGGGCTCTATTAATTTAATTCTATGGAATTCCATCCTCGTCATAGTCATCATCTTCATCATCTTCATCCCCAATTCCCGTACTGGACGTGTTACGTCGCCGCTCGAAATCCGCGGTATGAGCCGCATTGAGGGCACGTATCACCGGCGTGGCGATGGATGCAATAGTACCGCGTCGGCGTAGCGATGCTCTTCCAGCCGCCGCCGCTGCTACTGGTGACTCTCCAGTAGCAACAGCTTCTTCATCTCCTTCGTGGTATGTACCCGGAGGCATTGTGAACGATCGTCGTGGTGGCATGGATGTCGTCTGTCCCTGCTCAATCTCCTCCTCTTCGTCTCGAGCCGGCTGTGGTTCTGGTTCTCGCTCTCGCTCTAGCTCTGGCTCTGGGCCTTGTCGTTTGGCTGGCACATAAGGCAATGACAAGTCTCGAGACGCTCGGAACCGTGCGACATTGGTACAATGTTCGTTCTCCACCCGGAGGAAAACCCACAAGAACCGTCTCAATATTTCAATCAATGCGACGAAAAACGAAATCTTTGCCGATTGTTGAATCTCTTGCGCATACACGGCATACAACACCCAGCTGAACCGCATGATCGGATCAATCACCACCATCACATAATAAGTCCATTTCGGAAACGCAAGCTCGTCTCTCAACAACCAATTCTTCGAGTCCTGTTGCCCTAGAGACCAATCCATCAAGACATCCCAAAACGACGCGTAAACCGCATTGCTAGCCGCAAACACGATAAACGCCGCTCGCAACCCGGTGGATTCGCCATGATCAATACGCAATAGCGACAAAAACATGTAGTACAGAATCAAACATGTATATTTCCCAGCGTTGGCAAGATGCGGGAACCAGTCGCCTGTATCCCCAAATCGGCGCAAACACTGCAAAAACCGCCAAATCCCTGGTAAACAATTCAAAAACCCTAGCAGTCTTGAATTGGCTGAGGAACACCGTGATGCATGTGGCGACCCTGGATACACATTTGACCAATGAGTTGCATATAAACAAAAGATAAACGATGCGTTCGACAGAGAGTACGTCAACGAAGTCAGGATATCACCCATGAAGAAGTCCCGGAATTCAACTGGATAAAACCCAGACAATACCATCCGCCATATCGCCACAAACAACCATTTTCTGGCTCGCCAATACAATATTTTAACAGGCATGATAAAAATAATCACTGCAATCCCTAGATAAATAATCGGGAAATACCTCGCTGGTAACGTATCCGGGAAGAAATCTTCAAATGTAAGCCATCCAAACAATGCCATTAAAAAGAACAACCCAGCAGGGACCACCCCATATTCACGATAATCCAAGAAATGCCGTTGATCAAACTCGAAAATAAACGGATAATTCACCTTGTAATGTGTCCATGCAAACAAATTCAGCATGAATATAATCAAGATCAAGTTCACACAAAAATACCCTCCCCATACCTGGAACAAGAACATGACATCAGGACGATATGGGTTGTCCAGATTCCGCACCCCTTGCACAATCGCTTGAACAAACAACGGCAGCCCAATCCCCAAAAACAATCCCGTCACAAACATTGCCGTGTAATGCTGAGCAGGGAATTGTTTGGCTCTCAGCCGTTCAGCCGCATGCTTGTGGTTCCCGTTTTCAAAATATGTGGCATACATTTGTTCTGTGCTTGTTATTAAATTATCCACCACATCACTCCGGCAGAATTGCCGGTTATTCACCTTTTCCATGTACTGTTCCGATTCATTTGCTCCAACAGTCTTGTCGAACTTTTTGATCATTTTACGAACCCCGGTATGGTTCAATGCTCGATACCCTTTTAACAAGTCCAAAGACCGGTAATATTCACCCAATGCAATTTTCAATTGTCGCTTGGCAACTGTATAAGTAACAGTCGAATCATCTCTTCGACCATAATCATCACCCGACATTTCTCCACTTGCAGCGGATTTAGGCTTTTTGTGTCTTTTGAACTTTAACATTTCTGGAAGTGATGGCAGCTCAATCCGTCTAGAAATCACCCGATGCGTGGTATTTGCTGCTTTATTAAGAGCATTTTCCCTTTCTGCTGCCTTTTGTTTCGATCGTTTCCTGTGGTCTTGCATTCGAACCAGTTGGTCCTGAAGCACCAAAAACTGATCTACAGCTTGTTTCTCCTTGTCCAGGTAAAACTCTTCAATCTTTTCGACTTCTCCATCCAACCAATACAAAAATTCAACTTCCCCTGTGCGTCTCCATGGACCCAGCTGAATAGCTGGGTCGCCTGGCTTTGTTGGTGGGTTCAATCGACTCACAAATGACTTGACGGACAGTGACGGCGTTCTGGCTTGTATTAATGGGGATCTATCATTTACTGGTTGTGCAGGAGCTTTTGCAGGTGTATTAGAAGGTTGGGTCTCCATAGCAGGAGGAGGTAGTTGCATCGGTTTGTTCTTTTTGATCGTGCCATATTCATCAGAACTGACATGGAGCAGGTTTCCTGGTGTAACACCTAGCCCCTGTTTGTTCTTGTTGTGTTCTGGTCCTTGGCCGTAATAAGTTTCTGGCTCTGGTGATGCCGTAGATTCGATTACCCGAGGCGCATTAGCTTTGCTAGTAGATGCTTCTGTTGTGTCACTAGTAGGCGGAGGCGGGGTCACATTCGGATTACTATCTTCTGTCTTTTTTGTATGAATAGTAGGAATCGGGTCAGCACGTCTAGTCAACCGTTTCAGCTTCTTTTTACCATGCTTGTAATTGAGATATTGGTCTCTCCACTCTGGGACCAAATTCTCCCGTAAATGCCTAGCTCAGTTAGTATGTTTGCAGGGTTGGATCACTTGACACTTACAAGGCAAACTTCATGTCGTCGTTGTCATCACTCTTTAGGGCTAATTGATTGGGAATGAGAATGGGGGTTTTAAACAAAAACTTTGGGAGTGTGCTGGTTGCTATGACGACGAGTCTGGAAAAATCCTAAAATAATACTCTAAAATAATATGGGAATAGTTAAGCACAGAGAAAAACAACTATTTCAACTTATTATATAGATCATGTTTTTCTCCAATGAAATATGAGAGTGTTGCATCGGATAATCCATTTGGCAAAAACTTTAATTGATCAATGACATTTTCCAACAGAATAGACTTTCCAAAGTCCAGTTGTTCGTGCGCGACGTTGGCCACATGCAAATGCAAGTGGTAATAAGACGGCTGGTAATGGAAATATAGTTTGATCTGATCCTTTTCAAGCCCATATTTTTCTGGAACGACTGATAAAATTTGTGCCTTCAAGTGCTCCAAAAACGGGATATGTTCTCGTTTCAAATCTCGAATCGACGCAATGTCCGTTCGCAGTACCAATGCTACCAGATACAGCGATTCAATGGATTTTCGATCCCACTTCATATCCGGTAGCAGCAAAAACCCATTAATCTTGTCATCATCACGGTACACGACTCGATCTGCTTCTTTTCCTTCATATAGAATGTTGTAGACCCATTTGATTCGGTCTCCTTTCATCGACTCAATGTAAGGAACCACTACTTGGTCATACTTTTCAGGAGTTTCAGTAACCAGTCGACGTTGTTGAGTCCGATATTTCTTGATATGAGTTTCAGTAGCTGGATAGATCAGATTCACTTTGGCTGATGGGTTATCCAAGCTTTGTTCAACCGTGGCGACGTTCCATGAGTACACATCGTTGGCGTCTAATTGCTTGACTTCTTGTAATTGCAGTCCAGATCTCTTGAACCCGTCTACAGGGAACATTAACCGTTCCAGAGTTGCAATAGCCGGCTGTCCATCGATTTCACCGAGAATATGACAGCTTTTGAGAAGGGAATTTGTGGAGAGTGTTTCTTTGTATATGAATCGATCCAACATTTTTGTCGTGGTTATTGGGTAGATGAGATGAAAAAAAGCGTGAAGCGGCGGCAATCGACACAGGACTGAGAATGAGCTGTATACTATACAAATGAGCCAAAAAAAGTCTAAATGACAGCTGAATTCGAGAATAGATATCATACCGAATTGTTATAGGTGCAGTACAGTAGTGCTTAAACCTAAAAAAATGTTGCGCGTTCTTCTTTGCGCTAAAATCGGTCGCTTTATTCACATCACGTAAACATTGTTATTTTGTTACGGTTAGTTAGTAAATTTCGTAATCCTGTGAATTTAACAGAATCGTCCAGCGTGAAAATAACGCTTTAATTATAACCTTTAACAGAGCCTATTAACTCTCTCCGTAACTACCAAGCCGAGACTTTCCGTATAAAAGCCCCGCTAGCCTACATAAATTGCTTAGGTTGCTTAGCTGCCATATTAATGACCGTCCCTCATTGGCATAAATGCTACGTATTGGTATGCATGTCGGTAGCCCAGTTGCACCCCCTTAATCCCACTCCCTAACGTCTATATACATCCACCATCTAATTTCCATACTACTACACCAGAACGCGTCACTGTTCTATTACAATAACACCAAGTCAACTTTCTCTAGCAAAATTTAAAATAAAACCACAATCCCCCTTTTAGATATATGCTCCTAATATTGTCACGTTCATCACGCTACCTGTCAGCCTCACGCTGGACGCGCGCCGCTGGCGTTTTGCAAAATTTTTTTTTCTCCCAACGTAATTTGTCGCACGCAAAAGTTTTACAGAAATTTTTTTTTTTTTTTTCTTCCCCAGGACAGAATAGACGATTCCTTTTCAATTTTTTTTTTTCCCTCTCTAATTCTCTAATCCTCTTAATCCGCATCTAACGAATCAGGATTAAAAAGACTCGGAAAGGAATTTTATTAAAAATCAAGATTATCAAAAGATAAGACAGATAAAAAGAAGGGTCTTATTCTTTGGTCTTTAATTCTTTTTTGGTTCTTTTTTTTTAATAGACAGACGACGACGAAACGGATAAATAAACAAATATACAAAAAGAAAACGACCACTCATACCAACACGACAACTCACAATACAACAAAATGGCAAACGTGAGTCCCGAGGTTCACAATGCGCTTTTCCAGCTATTGACAAATTTGACATCTGCAGATAATCAAATTCGTTCTACTGCAGAAAAGTCATTAAATGAAGAATGGATTGCTGGTGGTTCAGAACGACGCGATTTGCTGTTATTGGGGTTGGTTGACCAGTCTGTTCGTGGTGATTCAGACACTGTATGTATCACATTATTTTTTTTTTTTTTTTTTGTGACATGACTGCTAACAATTTAATTCCAGGTACGATCATTCTCGGCAGTATTGTTTAGAACAATTAGTTTGAGACAGCCACATGACGCTACTTCTGCTACTCAATGTATTATCGACTCGGTCGCTCCAGATACTCTAGCTCAAATCAAGAATATCTTATTAGAAGGGTTCTTGACACCACAGGGGAAACTTGTACGCCATAAGATCGCCGATGCTATCTCTGCTATTGCAAAACCGTGGAGTAGTACTCAGATTAGAGATTGGCCAGAATTATTGCACATGCTAATGAATGCTATTCAATCTCAAGATGGCGCGGTAAGAGAATCTGCATTTCGAATTCTTGCCACCGTTCCTGAAGTCATTGGACCAAACTTGATTGAACAAAGTGTACCAGCATTTGAAAAGGGGTTTTCAGATCCAGAAGAACCGGTAAGAATTTCTGCTGTTGCTGCCTTTACTAGTTTTTTCCAAGAATTAGACAAGGCATCATGGCCAACTTTGCAGAAATTGTTACCGCAATTGTTGCAGGTGTTGACTCCATTGCGTGAAGAAGGTAAAGGATTTGAATTGTCTTTGGTTTTGGAATCATTGATTGATTTGATTGAACTGGCTCCAAAAATGTTCCGTCCAGTGTTTAAACAATTGATTGATTTTTGCATGAATGTTTCAAAGGATAAAGAAATGGAACTCAAGGCGAGATTATCTGCATTGGAAGTGGCTACTACATTTGTTGATGAAGCTCCAAACATGTGCAAACGAGAACCAGCTTATGCTGAACAAATGATTGTTCAATGTTTGCAAATGATGACTGAAGTTGGCGAAGATGATGACGACGCTGCCGATTGGAATAATGAAGATGATATTGCCGATTCGGATGAAAATGATGAAGCATATTCCGCAGCAAAGCAAAGTTTGGACCGATTGGCATTGAGATTGGGTGGCCAAGTCATGCTTCAGCCGTTGTTCCAATGGTTGCCTTCGATGATGGAATCGACTGAATGGCGAGAACGTCATGCTGCTTTGATGGCATTGTCAAACGTTGCCGAAGGATGTCGAGAAGTGATGATTGGGGAACTTGACAAGGTTTTGGATATGATTGTACCATTGCTTCAAGACACTCATTGTAGAGTTCAATGGGCTTGTTGTAATGCATTGGGCCAAATTTCTACTGATTTTGCTGACGATATTCAACGAAACTATGGTGACAGAGTTGTTCCTGCATTGATTTCCAAGCTTAATAATAACTCTACTCCACGAGTTCAAGCACATGCTGCTGCTGCAATGGTCAATTTCAGTGAATCTGCGTCCAAGGAAGTTTTGGAACCTCATTTGGATAGCTTGTTGTCTTGTTTGTTGGAATTGTTGAAGAGTCCAAAACGTTATGTACAGGAACAAGTCTTGACAACAATTGCAATGGTTGCGGATGCAGCGGAACAGAAATTCTCCAAATATTATGACACGTTGATGCAATTGTTGTTTAATGTGATGCAAATGGATGCGAACAAGGACTATCGGTTGTTGAAGGCCAAGAGTATTGAATGTGCTACATTGATTGCATTGGCGGTGGGTGAAGAACAATTTGCTCCACATGCAGAACAATTGATTCAGATATTCGCTCAAATTCAAAATTCTATTATGGATGATGATGATCCATGTCAATCATACCTTCAACAAGGTTGGGGTCGGCTATGTCGAGTTATTGGTGCAAAGTTCTTGCCTTGTTTGGACATTGTAATGCCGCCGCTTCTTCGAGCTGCCAAGCACAAGGCTGACTTACAGTTGCTTGAAGATAGTAACCAACTTGAAGAATTGAACCAACAAGAAGGGTGGGAAATTATCCCAATTCAAGGCAAGTATATTGGTATTCGAACCAGTATGTTGGATGAAAAGGCCAATGCTATTGATTTGTTGGCATTGTATGCTTGTCAATTGGGGGCAGATTTCCAACCATATGTTAAGGAAATTGTGTTTGATGTGATTGTTCCAAGTTTGAACTTTTTTTACCACGATGCGGTGAGATATTCTGCCGCTCAAGGCGCTGCACCATTGATCACATGCGCTCAACAAGCAGTAGCAAGAGCCAATGGTGGAAATGTTGAACGAGCTAAACAAGATCCAGCAGTTTTGGAATTGTGGGTTCCAATGTTGAAGAAGATGTTGGAAGTGCTTGCTGTGGATACCATGGTTGAAATTCAAGCTGGATTTTACTCTGCAATTTATCAATGTGCCGAGTCTATTGGCCAAGGCGCTTTGAACTCAAACGATATGAAGGAGCTTGTGGCGGATATTAATACCAACTTGTCTGCATTTATTGAACGAGCAAATGAACGCAATGACGCTAACGATGAATATGCTGAAGAGCTTGAAGAAGAGGACGCAGAAGAAGCAGATGAGGAATTGCTTGGTGAAATTAGCAAAGTGATCCATGTTGGGTTTAAAATAGCCAGAGGTGACTTTTTGCCATACTTTGACAGTCTGGTTGAAAAGATTCAAGGGTTCCTTGGGTCTAGCAACGATGATTGTCGACATTGGGCATTGTGTGTGGTTGATGATTTGATTGAATACACTGGACCACAGTCCTGGGCTTATCAACAATTGTATCTTCAGCCAATGATGGATTCTTTATTGTCAGGAGATGCGGCAGTTCGACAGGTTGCTGCTTATGGTATCGGTGTTGCAGCTCAATATGGTGGGCCAGACTTTGCCCAGCCAACAGTTACTGCATTAAACACATTGTTCAACATGGTCAATACGCCAGATGCACGAACTGAGGATAATTTGCATGCCACTGAAAACGCCAGTGCGGCCATTGCCAAGATTTTGCGAAAGAATGGACAAATGCTTGGAGATGATTTGGCACGGGCTACTGCAGAATGGGTCAAGACATTGCCAATTGTGGCGGATGAAGAAGCTGCTCCATTTGCATACATGTTTTTGGCAGATTTGATGGACCAAGCCCATGGATCAGTTGCAGGGCAGATTCCAAAGGTGTTTGAAGTTGTTACACAAGCATTGGTACATGCATCGATCCAAGGAAAGACTGCTGAACGAGTGGTGGCATCTACAAAACAATTGTTGAGTGGTGTGGATCAAAGTGCTGTAATGGCAATGTATCAAACTTTGCCAGCTGATGCTCAACCAGTGGTTCAAAAATGGTTCCAATAGGTTTTTTTTAATTAATTTTGCCGCCTAGGTACTAGGTACTATAGGGGGTTTCTCTCTGTTAATATTACATGTTTTTTTTTGTTTTTTTTTAAAAAATACCATAGGCTGTTAGGGGAGATTTTTTCTGTGTGAATATTATAATTTTATGATGGTTGTTGAAGTATTGTGTGCAGTTGGTTGTAGAGAGTAGCGATTTCATTTTGAATGAGATGCCGTTTTTTAAACAGTTTGGGGAGGTCTGGATGAAGTGGTGATTCCAATGTTGAATCGTTGAGAAGCATTTGGATGTCTGCTGTTGCAAGTCCAAGTTCGATTTGACGGTCTTTGGATGACAATTTTCGCGTATTTGCGGCTGTATGTACTGTATGTACTGTATGTACTGTAGATTCCATGATGTCTCGGGTCTCGGGCAGGGCAGGTGGTGATGGAGGGGTTTTTTTTTTTTTCCCTGGGTGCGCGCGCGATAAGGAAAAAAAATTAAAAACTTTCCAAATTTTTTTTATCATCTTTTGAACATCACCAACTATGGGACTTGGAGGCGGTACAGTAAAGGTTAAATACGGGAAGGATCCCAGAAACACAGCCTGGTCCAATGATACCGGTCGATTCGGACACCAGCATTTGGAACGAATGGGGTGGCAGCCAGGCCAGTCGCTGGGCACTGGCAGTAGTGGGATTGCCGGTATGACCAGTCATGTCAAAGTATCAGTCAAGACTGATAACACTGGGTTGGGTAAAAAGAGTATGAAAAAGGACGGGGTTAGTGAAATGGATGGTGAGATTACAACTGGTTTGGATACGTTCCAGAGGTTATTGGGCAAGTTGAATGGGAAGAGTGAACAGAAGATGGAGTCTCAGCTGCAGGAGAAACGGGGCAGGATTATTTCCAGTGACCAGAGGTTTGGAATGGTGTTTGTGCATGGAGGAGTGTTAGAAGGGTCGGTTGATAAGTTGAGAGAAGAAATGGAGGAAGGGGAGGGAACTAAAGAGAAGAAGGACAATAAAGACAAGATTAAGAAGAGGAAACGTGACGATGATGATGGTGACAGCGAAGCAAAACGTGAGAGAAAGAAAGAAAAGAAGGAACGGAAGAAGGAAAAGAAAGAAAAGAAGGAACGGAAAAAGGCAAAGAAGGAAAAGTCCAAGTCATCGTCTAAGGTCAAGGTCGAAGTAGCAGCCCCAGCACCAATTCTAAGAGGCCGACTAGCTACACGGATGAAATTCATTGCACAAAAACGAGCCTCTACGGCCGATTCCAGAGCATTGAACGAGATTCTCATGGTCCAAGCATAGATTATTACTATTAAAATATTACTGACATTGCATGAAAAAAAAAAAAAAATCGACTCCCTCCGCGGCTCGTGCGGCGTATCGTAAAAAAAAGGAGCCTAACATTCGTTCAGCCTGAATACTCTAGACATGATCCAATGGGTGAATGCATCCGGTAGCAAGCACTTCATCCAGTAACTTGCAGTTGCCTGAGTTCCGGCATAGATGACGCGTTTGCGCTTAGGGAGCAAATGGACGACCCGCTGAGCGTACTCTTGAGCGGACATTTTCTTGAACTGTGAAGTATCGCGCTGAGCATCCAGAGAAACCTGTTCTTTGCGAAACATTGAATTTTGCGGCATATCATTCTTCTCGGTGACTCCAAACATTTCCGTGTCAACGGATCCGGTCACCACGTCGGTCATACACACACCCAGCGGCGCCATTTCGTACTCCATGGTTCTGACAAACGCACGCATGGCGGCTTTCGACGCATTGTAAGCTGCACCCCAGGGCGGGTTCATGTCGACAGCCACGGTGCCAGTACTGGCGATGATTCCGCGGGATTCGACCACCAGCGGCGCGAATTTGCGTATCAGACGTATCGCGCCGAAACAGTTGACATCAAACACCTGGTGGATCTCTTGTTCCGAGTGGTCCAGCGCCGGGTACGAGGTGGAAACTCCCGCGTTGCTGTATAAAATATCCAGCCGGTCGTCGAGTTCAGGCGCTAGGGTGCTGAATAGCTCGTCGATCGAGGACTGCTCGCTAATGTCCACATGGTATACCTTGACCCCGAGCTGTTCAAGAGGTTTCATGGCGTCGACTCGCCGCGCTGTCGCGTACACTTGGTACTGGCCCGACTTTTGAAACTCGGATGCAAGAGAGTATCCGATCCCGGACGAACATCCCGTGATTAGAATAGTCTTCATGGTGCGTGTGCGATGTATTAGTTGTTGTGACAAGAGAAAGGTAGGGTCCTCCAAGATGGTTGCGCTCCCCAAGAAATGTCTTTCGGGTTTTTCGGATTATCGAATTAGGATACGAATCCCGATCTGTCATGCCCGCCGCACTGGAGGTTTCAAATTATGAAATGTGGTCAAATGTTTCCATAACATATGAATGTAGGAACCATGTCTTCCAATTCCTCTTTAAAAATATAGTTCAGCCGTGCTACGCGACAGAACAGTGCACAAACATGGGATGTAAGAATATAATTCTAAAAAAAAAATCACTTACGATCTGAAAATGCACCTAGAGTGACGGTTTGTGAAAAACTACAAAAAAAATTATCAGCTTACCCATTGCTGGATAGCCAGAGAGAAAGAAAGATCGATGTCGACAGGATTCGAACCTGCAACCTTTGGAGCCGAAATCCAATGCTCTGCCATTGAGCCACGACACCTTTTTTTTTTAAAAAAAAACCGTGGTCTTTAAATACTCAAAAATACAGGATTTCCCGGCGCGCCATCCGTGATTTTGCTATTTCAATGCCATATTCGAATTCGTTGCTGAAATTAGAGGCGATATACCTGGGTTTCATGGTCAACGGAGCTATATTCATGTGGTAAACGCATTCCAAAAATCCCGCCGCGCCGCGCACCAAGCGGCATCTGACCTTGGCGCTCCAGTATACAACTGATCTGACCCTTTTGTAGATCTATCGAGGAACCCACAAACCTTTGCGAAATCCCGCGGGCTATGGTTTCAATGATCACCATAAATCGGCATTCCTGTTAGTATAGCCATTTAATTAACTATCTAGTCTTTCCAAATATTCTGATTTAAAATAACAAATAACAAATAACAAATAACAAATAACAAATAACAAATAACAAATAACAAATAACAAATAACAAATAACAAATAACAAATAACAAATAACAAATAACAAATAACAAATAACATCAAAAAGCAGATTCTAATCTTCGTCGCTGTTGACATCGTTGACATCGGTGACATCATCGTCATCGTCGTCATCTTCTTCTTCTGATACGCTAGTACCATTCGATCGAGCTGCTGCTGCACGTTGCTGTCTTGTAACTCGCTTCATTTCCTTTTCTGCCAACAATTGAAGTTTCTTGTTTCTCCTTGATAGTGCATTTTCATGGACCAGTAGGTAATGCCGCTTCATACTATCCTTTCGAGAAAAGCTCTTTTCACATCCATCAAACTTGCATTCAAATTTGGCTTCATTATCATGCTGATGTTTAGTATGACGGCTCCATTCACTACGCTTGGTGAACCCAATAGCATTCCATGGACAATCCAGAAAATCACACCGGTACTGCCGTTCCAATCCTGCGATGTCCATATGTTGTGCAAAGTACAATAATTTGTTAAACTTTAGTGAGCAATGACTACACCTGTAAACACCTTTCTTGCTCTTTGAAACCTTTTCCCAAACTTCTGACCGTTGAGCAAGTTGGTGTACAATAGAACCCGGTCGTGCTGTAGACGGATCAATAGGAGGACGCACACCATCATCATATGTCTTTGGTTTGGCTTTTGTAGGTTTGGAAGGTTTGCTCTCGGAAGACACCTCGGCAACAATTTGTTTCTGTTGTGGCGGTGTCGGTGGCGCCTGTAATTGTTGTTGTGGTTCTGAAACAGATGCGGCTGAAACATACTGCTGTTGCGGCGGGGGTTGACCATTGATATTTTCTTGATTGGGAGAAGCTTCTGGAACCTGTTCGAGCTTCAAAAGTCTGTATACAGCAGGTGAACTGTTTTCAACTTGTTGCTCGTGTGAGATATGATGGTTGAATTCCATATTATGGTCGCCATCTTGGTCTTTGTCCGCAAGCTGTTGTCGAAATGCATGCTGGCACCTTTGCAAATCACTACCATCATGCGAACAAGCACACATACCAGAGAGCAAATGAGGCGGTAGAGTTTGGTAAGTAGAATTCCCTGGCACCATCTCTAGTTGACCAGGGCAAACAGCTGGTGTACTTGGAGTAGAAATTAAAACACCTTCTTTTTGTTCCTTATCAAAGATGATACTGATACCGTCATAAACAATTTGGTCACCACCGTCATAATCATGCAGCCTGATATTAGCAGGATTGATACGAATTTGTAAATTACTTTGAAGTTGTTGCTGTTGCAGTAAGTCATTTTCATCTTGTTCAGTCGTCCCCGCAGGAACATCTTTCATGGTAGCAGATAATGGAGTTTTGATTTTGAATTGAGATTGATTCTTGGCAGACGATGGTACCTTGAAAGCCGGGGTACGTGGAGAATCAAAATACTGTGCCAATGAACTTGGCGTAGAAACCAGCTGCTTGAAATGCTCGTTACCGTAAATCGCAAAAGATGGGGTGGTAGCAGTAGTTGGTGTCAATCGAGGCCGATCAGTCTTTTTTGACAGGCTTCGAAACATTTCGTATTCAGATTCATGGCCAGGGACTTTGATAGGATCTGGTCGCTTAATAAATTTGTGTTTTGATTGAGATTTATTTGACTTGGCCTTTGACTTTGAAGAAGAAGAATTGGAAGAGGAAAAAGAAGGTTTACTGTTCTCGGGTTGACTGAATGCCATTTTGGCGATCTTGCAATATACAGAAAACAAAAAGAAAGAGAGGCTGTTTAGTTTTGAGGAATCCCAGTGTATTATATATTAGACTGATAATAAAAAATACGCAGGAAACAAAAACAAATAGAGAAGACACAGATTTCGATATACTATGCTTTTATCATGCAGGTTTTGTTTTTTGAGGCAGCTGATTTCTGGCGTCTTCGTCCAATTTTCTTCTTTTCTGCATCAGTTAAGCGTGTGTCGTTTAAAGAAAAAGAAATAGAGTTACAGCCTTGTCTCTTTTTGTGGCAATACGTGAGGGGCCGTCATCCACTATTGGACTGGAATACGATCGACATATTTAGTGCAACCAATTGAAAGCTAGACTAGCAGCGCACGTTGGCCAAAAAAACACTGATATTGCGTTTGACAGTAGAAGCTGCATGCAACCAGAGACAGACGTGCTTAATTGGCTGGCAAAACAGGAAAGTGATAATGTTGGAGAGTCGCGATCTTTGTGGTCACCAACTCTCTAGATGACATGCAGATGTGGTGCTTATCGATTTGGGCCATACGGTGGGGAAGCTCGGTTAAAGCAACCGATCACGCAAAACATACTAAAATGGAATTAATTGACTAAAACGATATCGGGTATTAAGAATAAAACCAACTTTGCGGATTCCTTAATTGCTATAGCATGCAATCCTCATTCAGGGATAGGGTCCTATCTGAAACATGTTTCTCTTTTTTTTTCTGGGTGTGATTTCCAGATATAACCATTACTATCGAAACAAGATATTAGCGAGAGGCTCTTTGAGGCCCAGTTCCAATTGTAACATAATGTACAAATTAGAGCCTTATAACTAACCATAACGGTGAGATCTGGAGGCGTCCGAGTCTTAACTTACTGATCAAATTGGTTTTGCTGGTATCGTTCTTGTTTTTTTTTTTTTTTTTTTTTTTTTTTTTTTTTGTTCATGTCATGCATGTAATTTGACGCATGCATGAGGCTGTATATGGTTTTTTAGCCGGTTTACGATAGAAAAGCAACCACATTTGTAAACGGCTTCGGAAAATGTACCAGCCAATACGAGACCAAGGTTAAAATTCGGAGATTCAATAAGAAGGACGAATGGCGATCAACGGGAAAAATATGTATGTATAAATACCTATATACGGTAGCCGTTATGTCATCAACTCGATAGCAGCTTCAATCCAATCTAGGATGAGGTACCGATACGACTCTTTTCTTTTATGTATGTCTACCAATTTAATTTCCGAAAAATTCTTACTGGATACACCCGTGGCTGTTTTTATTAGCCCTTGGAGGAGGCAGAGCCAGAGTCAGCGTCGTGTATATGTATATATCTGACACTTTTAATAGTGTAACCGTACGATAGAATATGCGTTAGAACTGCCAACAGCCCAGCCCAGCCCATTCCCACAAGCTTGTTTGATAATTCCCCACCTCCGGCAATTGACGCAAACTGCAACATATAGCTCTGCGTTGAGACTAGCGACTTGTCGCTTCAAACAAACGAAAGCGTGGTGCTTGAACCATACCAAGCGCTATCATATATGCATGCAACTGTACAAACCCTTCCCCCTGAACACATTTTCATTGAACATGTGCCGCATATTTTAGTCTCATGCGCCCACCATACGGAAGTTCCGAAATCTAGCCTAGCGCATAGCGTCTCTGTTTGATTACACGTTCTAGGGGCAGCATTGAACAATTGGAAACGAAAAACACTTCTGCAGATTTCGTGAATAACAGAGTTAGTGCGACTACTTGATAAATATATTGTCTCAGCTCAAGGAGGGAGGCGATATCTAGAATTCTTAAGCTTGTTTTTTTTTTTTTTTTTTTTTTTGTTTTGTTTTTGTGGATCGGTACGAACTTTTTGAGGCTGCGTCCGGTCAGTGCAGTCAAAAATCAGGGTTGTTTCTCGATCGACATCAGATATCACTTGAAATGGTCTAGACCCTTTTTGGTTTATTTTAATATACTGGTAATTCACCCCAATTCATCATAAGGTATCTCTCACTAGCCCAACTGGGCTCTTAAGAACTCTAGACTTGGCACCCGTACCCGACTTCTAGAACGCCGCATCATATGGGCCGGAACCATTTTCGACAAAATAAATTAGAGCATATATGACGTTATATAAGATACAAAACCACACGTGTAAGAGCAATTCACCTCGGCTAAAACAAATCCAATGTCATTGATTGTGAAATATCTGTATTCTCCACCAGCTTTGTAAACTCTTCAAAACTAATCTTGCCATCGCCATCTTGATCTGCCTCCATAATAGTCTTATCAACAATCTGCTGCAACTGACCATCTTTCAAGTTGTTCCCAACCATCATTTTCAATACGATAAACAGTTCACCGTTACTCAAGAATCCGTCTCTGTCAATATCATAGACTTTGAATGCAAACCGCAACTTTTCCTCCTTTTGCCCTTTACTACTAAACGCACTCAACCCGCTGATAAACTCTTCAAAATCAACAGACCCGTCACCATCTTGATCGAAAATTTCAATTAATCTTGTAGCCAATGGATTAGATGCGACTGCTGGAATGCTTAGGAATTCGTCCCTATCAATCGTACCGGAATTGTCCTTGTCAAGCTTCATGAACCGCTTCAACAGCCGGTCAACTTCGTCATGATCAACTATACTTATGCGTTAACTTTCTGTGTATTTCCAACAGTTTCTGTTCTTTTCTTACAGTTTGTTCCTTGTACAATCGAATCAGCTATCTGCGATGTTCCTGCTCCCATGTTTGAATTTTGGTTTTAGATTTGGTGGTCACACCGAAATTGCGAATTCGCACTCCTTTCTTTTATTTTTTTTTCCTCCCAGCAGATCGCGTGCGCATTAAACCTATTGTGAGCCGCACAGTAATATTCATCCAGATATTTAAAAACTCTAACCATTATTGTATACAAAATATATATCCTATTTTAATCCTCAGATGCTTCTATATTCTCAAGCTCCAACGCTTCTTTACGCCCTCTTTCCACATCAAGATAATAAAACACCACTAATGGCAAAACCATCATGGCGAACAAAAAGTAGAATGTATACCGAATGTTGTGCGTCTTGTCTGTAATAAACCCAGTAACAAACGGCCCAATAATTGAAGACCCTTTATCAGTTACTGCAAATAAAGAAAAAAATGTCGTTTCTTTACCCTTTGGGATCAAGATTGAAAATACTGATCGACATACAGTGTTCAATCCACCCAAGGCAAACCCATACCATGCAGCAAGAATAAACATTTCCCATGAATGATTCAACCCAATCTTGTCGAAATAAAACCCAAGCAATCCATACAATGGGATCACAGCTGCTACACAAATCACAAACATGATACCATTAACTGGCGAGGGGGTCTTTTGATTGAATAATTTTGCTGCCCAAATCTCCAACTTTGGTTGAACATACAATGGGATTGTAATAGCCCCCAGCATGCCTGAAAACACCACCAACACCCCAATCACAGCCAACTCTGGTGCACTCATGTCCAATTCGGACCTGGCAAACAAAACCGCAGCAGAATTAATCGTAGTCGCCGCATCAGCCAAAATGAACCATCCAATCAAGAAAATCGCAACATCACGCATATTCCGCGCCTCTTTAAACGTGGCAATAAGTGTTCTCCACCCATACTTTACATAATCATAAGCAACTCGCGCTTTATTACGCGTGATGCCTGCTCTTCGCGCTGATAACGGCAATGGTGGTCCCGGTCGGGGTTTCAATAGCATAAAAACAGGAATTTGGAATATCAACCACCACAAACCAACGAAAAAAATGGCCAACTGCAAGCTAAACGTAGTTGATCCTGTACCTTTAATCAAAACCATAGTGGCAACTTGTACAATAAACGCGGCTAGGTATCCAAACGCAACCCCTGTACCGCTAATCTTGCCAGCGATGGACGACCGCTCATTCTGCTCTTGAGGATTATCTGGTCTGGTGACCAAATCTGCTTGCTGTTCCAATAACGGAGTGTTTTCACCACTACTTGTATTCTCCAGCTCGGAATTGTTCACTAATACTGGCAAAAATGCATTTCCGCAGACCGAAACCGCACCAAACGCCGAATTTGAAATCACTGCCAACAACGATGCAAAGTAATACCTTTCACCAGTTACCAAGAACATTGAAGTAGAAACCGCACCAACACATGCAAATCCAATCAACAACTTCTTTCGAAATTTGCCCCTATCTGCCGCTCCACTCATACTAACCACCACCAGGGTCTGTACTAGAACCGAAAATGAAAAGGTATATAATGCCAAACTCGATGTATCAATCCACATTCCCATAAAGGGTACGACACATTTACCACGTCTTTGTTCAGGTGGAGATAATGGGTCATGTGGAATTGGGCTTGTACAAGGTATCGTCGTGTCTTCTACTTTATAGCCATTCTCACGGCCCAATTGTTCCAGTAGAATAGGGACATATGTGCCTACTGCTGATACAATAAACGGTTCACAAGCCCATGCATAGGAATACCAGCCCCATAATTCCCCTTTCGTCGTGTAATCTCGACGGTTTGTACTCATTTGAATATATGTGATAACCAAAAAAGAAGGAGAACAAAAAGCGGTGTCGGACTAATAATAAAAATGTGGAGAATATATTTTAGTGGAGTTGGGACGTTGGGGAATCATTTTCCGGTGCAAGTTTGAACCACGATCACGAGGGGAAGAGGGTAATAAGCATTCTAAAAGCCACAATCATGAATCTAAAAACAAAGAGATTCAAAGTCGTTTTGTGATGCATTTGGTAACGGATATTTGAGCTTTTGCTTCACAGGTGTTATGTGTTGGATATGCACTGTTCAAGACATTAGCAATGCGGCGCCGATGGATCATCAGTGCTGGTGTTCATATTTAAACGTGTAACTCTGAGTTGTAGAATCTTTTGTACGATCACTGGTATAAATGCAATCGGAAATCATTCTCCTTGTTCTTTTTACTTTTTGGTCAGAAAAGTTCCAATTCCCGGTTTGATTCTTTTTAGCTTACGTACTCAAAGACCGCAAGCCAAGCAAAAGAGCGGTCGGTTCCCAGCTACTCACCCACCGACACGCCGCACGCCCAGGATGGATGGCCATCTCCGAACAAAACTCAGACACCCGGGTAACACCGTTCTACCCATTAGCGCCGCATACAAGTCGGCCGGAGTTGGTTAAAAAAAACATTCCATCTGTGCGGGCGAGAATAGCTCTCTCGCCCTCGGTCCAACTGACCTCGGCCATCTTTTTGCGATATCACCTCTCTCTCTGGCCCTTTCTCTTGATCGCAACTTTATATAGACCCCGAACAATGTCAACCAGTATAACAGACGCTATTAACCAAGTCCTTACGGATCCAAAGTATCACGATCTTTTGAGTATTGTCAAAGGTGTCCGAAATGGTATGTGAATACTGTCTTAATATTTTTTTTTTCTCTTCTTATCATATGCTAACTATCAAAAAGGTGTGGTTTATGGGGCCAAACTCCGATTCAGCCATGCTCTAGTCATGTCATTTCTATTCCGATCCGGATCGTACGTTTTTCTACCTCTTCATCTATTAAATATGAAGGACTAACATCTTCAAACGCAGTATCAAGAGCAGATGGGAAGGAATCATCAAGAATACCAAACAGCATGCTCGAGCGCTCGGGACATTTGTATTTGTATACAAGATGGTATTATATATTCTCAAACAACTGAAAGAGCAGAAATCAGTATCCACACTCCACGAAATCCAAACGCAATCCAACGGGATTGACGCCTTCATTGCCGGTCTTGTCGGAGGGTACATTGTGTTCGGCCGTAATAGTCAACATGCCGCATTATCATCAATCAACCAACAAATGGTTCTTTATGTGTTTTCACGAGTGGTAATCGGAATCGGCAAAAAATTCTTACAAGCCTCTCCTGTGCAAAACAAACAACAAGTCACCAACTGGTCCTGGACAATCATGTCTTCATTGAGTTGGGGGTTGGTAATGATGCTGTTTAGAGTTGATAAACAAGTCTTGCAGAAATCAATGCTGCATTCCATGAATTATCTGTATATAGATTCAGAATCTTGGTCGGGTTTATGGGATTTTATTTAGAAAAAAACACCATGACAATTATTGTAATGACTACTGATGATTAATAGACAAACCTTCGAGTATTCTCATGCGGCTCAAAAGACTGGCTTTTTTTTTTTCCATCCCAAAACAATCTTTATTTCTCATTATATACAAACTGGCATTAAAAAAAAAAAAAAGAAAAAAAAAAGCTAAA